>PVJN01015780.1:0-43684 GCA_004026805.1 Lasiurus borealis | reverse complement strand
ACTTTAAAAATTAGCAAATGATTAATCTTCACAGCTGGAGGGTCCTCTGTATGAAAAAGCATACAAAATGTTTGCTTCTTCAGCCGACATCGGTTTGGCTCAGTGGATAGAGCGTCGGCCTTTGGACTGAAAGGCCTCAGATTCGATTCCAGTCAAGGGCATGTACCTTGGTTACGGGCACATCCCCAGTAGGGGGCGTGCAGGAGGTAGCTGATCGATGTCTCTCACTCATCAATATTTCTAACTCTATTCCTCTCCCTTCCTCTCTGTAAAAAAACAACAAAATGTTTGCTTCTTCAGCAAACATATATTAAAAACCTATTGTATGCTAGGAATATTTGGGCACCAAGGAGACAGTAATGAACAAGAAAGTATACTTCCTCTTCTATAAAACTTATAGTCTTTTAGAGGGGAAGGGGACAGACAAAAATAAACAAGACAATTTTAGAGTATGTAACAGAAACAGTTAAAAGTAATACATTAAGAAAATAACTAAAGGCACATGTCTGAGTCAGCTGTGGCTCAGGAAAGGACTATCTGAAGTGAGATCTGAACGATACAGGGAGCAGTCAGGTAACTACCTGAGATCAAAGCACCGCGGGCCGGAAACTGCAAGTGCAAGGGCCCTAAAGAGAGAATATTCCTGGAGTAGAAAAAGCCAGCGTGATAGAAAGAGTAGTGAACTAGGGGGAAGGGAGACAGGAGACGAGGCTGGAGAGGCAGGTAGAAATCAAGCCGAACAGAGTCTTGGAGGTCACAGTAAGTTTGGGTTTTAGCTCTTTGGGAAGGGGCTGTGAGAAGGTGCTAAGCTGGAAAGTCTTGGAAGAGATGATGGAACCATATCATCTCCATGAAAGCTACAAAGATTTAGCAACAGCTAAGAAAATCACAGGTGCAGAACTAGAAGCAGTCAAGGAAGAGAGTTACCACGTGTTCGACCGAATGAACTCTTACGGGAGCATTGCCAATCTCATAGTCCTGAGCCTTCCAGTGGCAAGAAAAGGGTCTACCACGTATCAGCTTGTTGTACATGGCTTGATTGAAATCTTCATGAAGAACCTTTCTCCTTTCTTACTGGTCAGAGGATTCCACAAAAATGTCCTGGTATTTTACTCTTAAAACATGAAAAATTAGAGCCCATTTTTACTTAATGTATGGATAGTTAGTTTTTTAATTTTTAAGATATATTTGTATTGATTTCAGAGAGGGAGGGGGAGAGAGATAGAAACATCAGTGATGAGGGAAAATCAGTGATGGGCTGCCTCCTGCACCCTCCCTACTGGGGATGGAGCCTGCAATCCAGGCATGTGTCCTTGACCAGAATCGAACCCGGGATCTTTCAGTCCTCAGGCCAGTGCTCTATCCACTGAGTACTTTACAGTGTAGATCTGATTTGTGATTACGCAAACCTCTGGAGACTATATCCCAGGATTCTACATAAACTTTGCCACAAATTTTTTATTAGTTAATGGGAACTTTTTTTTTCTTGTCAGCTTAAGGGCGGTGTCAAAACTAATGGTACACCCTTAAAAAAACATCTTTTGTCATTGCCGATGATAAACAAAATAAAGCAAACCCATGCTGGCTTATGCTCATGAAAACCTGCAGCTTGATTGTCAGCTTCTCCAGGCAAACCTAATCTTTTGTTTGCTTCTAGGCCCCTGTAGAGGCTCCAGCGCCACAGCAGGTTCTCATTAAATGCGCATTGACAGGCTGGTAGGGTAACACGGTGGCTGTCAAAGGAAAAGACCAACTGGGCAGGAAACATAATTATGTTTGCCCTTCTGAGAGGCTTGTACCTACAACAGAGATTTGAAAATCAATAACTGAAAACTTGAAGAAGTACTTAAGTCTACAAAATGTTTAAAGCAGTTACCTAAATAAAGTTATATAACATAACACAGATTATATACTTAGAGTGATCTGAGTGATCATTGATACTATACAGCAGTGGTTCTCAACCTTTAATACAGTTCTTTATGTTGTGGTGACCCCCAACCATAAAATTATTTTTGTCGCTACTTCATAACTGTAATTTGCTACTGTTGTGACTCTTAATGTAAATATTTGTGTTTTCTGATGGTCTTAGGAGACTATCTAGCTGTTCGTGACCCACAGGTTGAAAACCGCTGCTATACAGTTTCAATTTGCTGCTTACTGAAATGTATATTAGCTGGAATAGAAGGCAACACATTCTAATTAAATGAAATACACTCCTTTCTTAATATTTTAACTTTTCTTCTTATTAAATACTAGTTGCCTGGTACACAGATTTGTGCACATTGAAAGGAAAGTAATTAGAAGGTGGCCGGCAGGGTGGGACTGGGCGAGACAGGCTGGACATGCTCTGGAGCCAACCTCCCCGTGGTCCCTCCCTGGTTGGCTGCACTTGGGGTGGCGCTGTGGCTCGAAGGGCATCTGTGGAGTGAGCAGGGTCCCTTTGGCAGGTGGGGTCCTTTGGCCTAGCCTGCAGGGATTAGGCTAAAACTGGCTCTCCTACACCCCCCAGGAGTCTGGAGTAGGAGAGGGCATTCTGCAAAATTGCTGTTGCTCAGCAGCTCCTGCATTGAGCATCTGCCCCCTGGTGGTCAGTGTGTGTCATACCTACAGGTCAGTTGCTTAGCCTTTTATATATATACTAGAGGCTCAGTGCACAAAATTTATGCCCGGGGGTGGGGGTGCCCTTCAGCCCAGCCTGCACCCTCTCTAATCTGGGACCCCTCAGGGGATGTCTGATTGCCTGTTTAGGTGGGATTGGGCCTAAACTGGCAGTCGAATATCCCTCTCACAATCCAGGACTGCTAGCTCCCAACTGTTCGCCTGCCTGCCTTCTTGATTGCCCCTAACTGATTCTGCCTGCCAGCCTGATCACCCCCTAACCACTCCCTTGCCAACCTGTTTGCCCCGTACTGCCCTCCCCTGCAGGCCTGGTCACCCCTAATTGCCTTCCCCTGTAGGCCTGGTCCCCCCTAACTGCCCTCCCCTGCAGGTTTGATCACCCCCAACTGCCCTCCCTTGCAGGCCTGGTCCCTTTCTACTGCCTTTCCCTGCTGGCCATCTTGTGGTGGCCATCAGGTGTCCACATGGGGGCAGTCATCTTGTGTGTTGGAGTGATGGTCAATCTGCATATTACTCTTTTATTAGATAGGATAGAGGCCTGGTTCATGAGTGGAGGCCAGCTGGTTTGCCTTGAAGGGTGTCCCAGATCAGGATGGGTGTTCCTTTGGGGCATGGGGTGGCCTGGGCGAGGGGCCTGTGGTGATTTGCAGACTGGCCACAGCCCAGGGTGACCCAAGCAGAGACCCTGGTATCTGGGATTTATTAATCTTCTACAATTGAAATTTTGTAGCCTAGAGCGGAGCTAAGCCTTCTGCTCGCTCTGAGGTGGCAGCCATTTCTGTTGGAATTTATTTATCTTCTATAATTGAAACCTTGTAGCCTTAAGCGGAGGCTTGGGCTGGCCAGGGTGTGTGGAAAACTTGGCTTCCTCCATCACTGGAGCAACTCAAGCCTCTCTCCTGCTCTCTCTGGTGGTAGCCATTTTGGTTGGGATAATTTGCATACTTGCTCCTGATGGGCTGGTGGGCGTGAGTTGGTGTGGCGGGGGTACAATAAATTTGCATATTACTCTTTTACTAGAAAGAACTGGAGGCCCATTGCATGATATTTGTGCAAGAATAGGCCTTCCTTCCCCTGGCTTCACTCCCAGCATCTGAGAGCCAGCAAGTCCTCGTTTCTGTCCAGAGCACTGCTCCAGTAGGTGGAGAAACTTGCAAAATTTGAAATATATAAGTACTGATTTCCCTCCCACTTTTGTTAGTATTCCTATAATACCTAATCACATTGAAAAAAACAATGAAATTTTATTTCCTGATGCATGGCTTGATTTTTTCCTGACATGTTTATCCATTCTGATAAAATGAAAAGGAAATAGTGAAATTGAAATAAAAGCACAAAACTCCACGCCCCTCCCCCCCCAAAAAAAGAAGAAGTTTGGGGTTTAGCCCTAGCTTTTGTGGCTAAATGGTTAGCACATTGGCCTGTACACCTAAGGGTCTCGTGGGTTCGATTTCCAATCAAGGGATGTACCTGTGCTATAGGTTGGATCCTGGCTCCCATAAGGACACGTAGGGGAGACAACCGATGAATGTGTCTGTCACATCAATGTTTTGCTCTCTCTCCCTCTCTTCCACTTGCTGTCTCTTAAAAAAAAAAAAAAAGGAAAAAATATCCTTGGGTGAGGATTAACAAAATAAATAAAGTAAGTTTAGGTTTTACTGGATGATAGTAAGCAGGAGAGTAAAATAACCAGATTAGCGTTTCAGAAAGATCACCCTTGCTGGGTAGAGAACTGTAAAGAGGAAGAGTGGAAGCAGACTAGTTGGGTGGCTACTGCACGATGCAGATGCTGACAGCTTGGACTGCAGAGAAAGTAAAGAAAACAGGAGAAATGGGAATGGTTTTAAGATAGCTTCAAAGTAGAATCAACAGCTCTTGCTAACGGATTAGATATGACAATACCACTTACTGAGAGGACATCCAAATGCAGATGTTGGTGGGGTCCTGCGTGGAGATGGGCAAAGGGTGGGGAGGTGTGTGAATGGAGACATCTGTAATAGTGTCAACAAAAAAAATAAAACTGCAGATGTCAAATAGGCCCTTGGATATATGAGTTTGGAGCTAAGATTGAAAAGTAGGTGCTGGATATGTAGTGTATGGAATAGGATCTAAAACTGAGAAGTAAATTAAAGAATTTTGCTTCTAAAAATAGTATTCATATAACTCAGTGCAACAGAATCGCACCAGATAAATAGCACTCCAAGAACAGTTTTACTTGGAATTGGGGTCAAGGGAGTAGAGACTAATACATTTTATGCTTATATACACATATAATGAGTAAAATGCTGAATGTAAATTTTTTTCAAGATTAAACATAGAATTTCAAAGAAATTTTGTGCTTTTAGCAGGCAGTCTTTGGGTTATATAAGACCCCTACTGATACATTAGGTATACAAACCACATCTCAATGAAACCTTTTTACATTTTATTTCTATTTGAAGTGACAGTTTCTCCATTTCTAAAGTTACCATGAGTCAATTGCAGTAATAATGAGAAAAGAAGCAAAAGGAGAAAATCACATTTATATCCTTTTTTGTATAATAGCCTTTTCAATAGACCTATTTATAAAACAAGGCAAGTGTAATTCTATCATTAAAAAAGAGAATCATCTACAAAGACATTAACTTTACTAATTAGAACTGATAGTTATCAGAGTATTAGAAAATATCCCATGTGAAGATGGAAAAGAAAAATGGAGCAAGGAGACAAAAAGTCAAGGGCCAAGAAAGTTTCACAATAGCTAATACCTAATAAATGTTCAATAAGTGTTAGATGGAAAAATAGAAAAATAGATGGATGAATGAATAAGCAAATGTGTAATAGAAAGAAAAAAGGAAAGCTAGTAGGAGAAATAAAAACATTTAAAAGCCTCTACTATATAATTATAAAAGCTATTGAAATTGAGTTCAACTTACCTATCAGCTTTCCTATCAACAGAGGAAGTTTACAACCAAAGACAAGAAACATGATAAACAGGTTTGAGAATAGAATCAAAAGAACATGGTTGGTAGCATTGGTCAGGAAAACATTGAAATTTGGACTAAAAAGAATATGCATCAGACGGTCAGTGTTTTGTGGAATGTGCTATGTAGTAAACACATGCCATTAAAATCTGAAGGCATTTGGTAAGAGTTGTGGTAGTTTATCAAAGGATCATGAAGCAATAAGGCATGTGATAAGTGCTCTTTGATTATTTCAAGCCCGTGAGTCATCAACAAGACTAAGGCAGGAAAAGGCTACTCCCTCTATCTCCATGCTGTTAGAAAAATCAATTATATTTCCAGCACAGGGAGGAAAACCAGCTCCGTTTAAAGTGTACAGCAATCAAGATAAACTTAATTTAATGTTATATATATTCCTCTGAGAAGGACAAAGAAATGTTGGCTTACTATGAAAAGAATTCTCTGGAGCCATAACTTACCAAATTACTTGTGCCATTTATATGGTAAGAACTTCACAAAATACAACACCAGTAATTGCAATTTCATAAGCAGAGTATTAATACTAGATGACAACATCCTTCATCATTTATTAATGGCAAAACATTAGGCTCTGACAGGAAGTTTTTACTTAACACCAGGAATTGCCTTTGGAGAAAGCTAGGTTCAACTCAAGGAAAAGAGATCACACACACACACACACACACACACACTAACTTGCATTGGGTATGAGGAGGAAAGTCATTGGCTGTTAAAAGAACACAGAAAAAACACACAAAAAGAACACAGCAAAATGTTTGTGACATAAAGGACAAGAGAGCCATATGACTAGATTGGGGTGACCTATAAGGAAGTAGTAGGTGGTCAGATTAGTCAGTGGGGACAGGGAGTCATATCATGTACTCTTGTAACTACTGGAAGGACTTTGAGTTTTACTTTAAATTAAATGAGAGAAGGCACTTCATCATCTTCCCATTTGCTGCACCTGGTAGATAATATGCCCTTAAAGAGTAAGCTTCTGAAACTGGAATCTTTCTGTAGTTTGTTTTGTGCCGCCCCGACAAGATACTCAGATGAAGCCTAGAGGCAGTGGTTAGAAATCCAACTCTGTATGACTTAGGATAAACACACGTCTATTTACATCAAAGGGCTGCAAACTCACCACATCCTTGGGAGATGAGAGAACAGTTTTGTACGTGGAGAAACAGAGGTACAAAGAATACACTTCTCCATGTTTTAAAGGCAGCCCGAAAGTGAAATGGGAAGAACACCAAATGATCACTCCCAATGACTGAGTCCAGGAGAAAACGTGGCCTTTCTGTGACACCGTGGAAAAGGGTAACCAGAACATGCATCGCCAAACAAGAAGGGGAGAACAGTGGTTTGAGAAAACACAAATATAAGATGTTCTCACCCAAACCACCCCTTTCCACCAAACCTGTTTATGCTCCACTTCAAATAAAAGGGCTTTTATCTAAATGAAAAATTATAAACCCAAATCAGGCTCTAGCCAAGGATCTTACAGGCATACTTGCTGCTAGAAGGCATATTATAGCAGTTTATCATAGGATAAAGTGAAACATCATAATGCCCATCAATCTTTCCAATGCTGAAATTCCATATAAACTCTAATTTCAAATAATTGCATTATTTGTGATACACACTAAAGATTAGATTTCTGAGTGGCTTTGTGTACTAGGTGTCCTGTAGGGCTCAGTAGCTCAGCCTCCCCAGTTACCTGAGGGGGACACTTTTTTCTTTTAATATATTTTATTGATTTTTTACAGAGAGGAAGGGAGAGGGACAGAGAGTTAGAAACTTCGATGAGAGAGAAACATCGATTAGCTGGCTCCTGAACACACCCTACTGGAAATGTGCCTGCAACCAAGCTACATGCCCTTGACCGGAATTGAACCCGGACCCTTCAGTCCGCAGGCCGGCGCTCTATCCACTGAGCCAAACTGGTTTCGGCAAGGTGGACACTCTTGGTGCACCCTTTTGTGGGCTGTGTGCACAGTCTTGTTCTAGTTAAGCCTTGATTGTTGTTGGTATCACTGGGAGGAATTGACCTCCAGGCCAGTTGACTGTGAGGATTGGCTGTGTCTATGATGGGAGAACTTCTGTGCTGGAGGCACCCTTATGGGGCAAGACTTGCTTCCGTCGGGCTTTGGCGCTCACTTAATCTGCTCCCTGAGTGTCTCTATGAATCTGAAGAGCTGTAGTCTGGATGGTGTCTCTGAGCACTGGGTACATTGGCTCTTGGATCTCCAAGGAGAGAGGCCACCCAGCAGGAGCTACAGAGAGACCTGCAGATTCTTTCTCTTTGTTTGGGGTTTGGACGTGCCCAGAAGAGGCCCAGCTGTGAAGCAGTGCAAGCTGCTGTCGAGCCGTGGGTCTTCTTTTGGAGGCTCTGACCCAGCTGTAATACATTAGGTTTCAGATTGCAGAGGGCCAGGCCATTCACATACAAAAGCCTCTGCGCACAAATTGGGTGGGTGGGGTCTCATGTAATCACCCGGGGGGAGCAAACAGCGATGGCTGACCATCAGCCCTGGAAGAGGACCCGTGTCTCTGTGTTCCAAGGCATCCTGCAGGAACAATGGTCGCTGCAAGCACCTCTGAGAGAAAGCTGCCCTCGAGTGCAGCCCGATGCCCGACAGTCCAGTTTCTCCCCGTCTGAGTCTGGGTCCATAGAGTCCGCCCTGGAACTGGAGTTCAGAGCAGTCAAGAGCTTGTGTCTCCCTCCCAACTGAAAAAGACAACAGTACACTCAGTTGTCAGCCCTTTCCATGCACCTTCGTACCTCTGCACCTCCATTCCTCCTTTGAATCTCAGTGTGCTTTCTCTCTTTCCTTCTAGTTGTAGAATTTCCACTCAGCCAGCCTTCCCGTGGTTCTGGATGATACCTGTTCTGTCTTTTAGTTGTAGTTTTGAAGTGGTTGTGCGAGGCAGCAAGTTCAGGTATTTACCTATGCCACCATCTTGGTTTCCAAGGATATTTTTTCCATGGATTCTTGAGAGAGAATGGAAGAGGGGGGTGCTCTAACCACTGAGCGAGCACACAGGCCAGGCAAAATATTGTACATTTTACCAATTGAAGACCCTCCACTGGCAAAAAGATTACAGCTTGCTAAAGGCTCGGATGATGGTCAGGAATGTATTATTATTTTTTAAGCATGTAGCATTTTTAATTAAGGTATGTACATGGTTTATTTTAGACATAATGCTATTGCACACTTAATACACTGTAGTATAGTGGGAGCATAACTTTTACATGCACTGGGAAACCAAAACATTGCTGTGACTGGCTTTATTGCTATATTCACTTTACGGTGGTGGTCTGGAACTCTATCCACAGTATCACCAAAGTGTGCCTGTAGTATTAAATTCTTTTTTGGAGAGAAAAAAACACCCAAAAATGACTTCATTTTTGCATTATCTTCTAGTCTTTGTCCATATTCATATAGATTTTAGAGAGGCAATGTGCATAAGATTTTGACCTATCATAAATATGTTCCCATATTTCTACAGCCTTCATAATTATTAGTTTTAGTTTTTGTTTACTCATCATAATTAGTTTTAATTGCTGCTTAAAACCCATTGTTTTGAAAAACAATTTTCTAAACTTCATTGGGGGGAAATAGCATCATTGCCACCCATCCTTGTCCCCCCCAAGAAGCTCCAGTGTCTAATGCAGAAGAGAAACAAAAAGACTAATGCATTCACTCATTCAACAATTATTTACTGATGCTTAATAAGTGTCTGGCATTGATCCAGACCAGTGGTTCTCAACCTTCCTAATGCCACGTCCCTTTAATGCAGTTCCTCATGTTGTGGTGACCCCCAACCATAAAATTATTTTGATCACCTGCCTCTTACACGCCCCTACTGGGGATGCATCCGCAACTAAGGTATCTGCCCTTGACCAGAATCAAACCTGGGACCTTTCAGTCTATAGGCCAACACTCTATCCACTGAGTCAAACCGGTTTTGGCCAGAAAGAGAAATTCTTGAGAAACTTTTTCTTTTTCTATAAAGGGCCAGTCAGTAAATATTTTCTATAAAAGGCCATAGGGTCTTTGTTGCAAGTATTCAACTCTATCACTGTAGGATGAAGCAGCCCTGGACAATGTGTGAACCCATGGCTGTGTCCCAGTAAAGCTTTATTTACAAACTAGAGGCCCACTGCATGAAATTCGTGCACTGGTAGGGTCCCTAGCAGCTGCCGGCCCAGGGCCTCCCTCCCTTTCCCCGGCCTGCCCACCCCCTGACCAAACTCCGGAAGAACTCCGCTAAGTTGAGGGGACAATCTGCATACTATGCTTTTATTACATAGGATGGAATAGGATGCTGGTTGAGAGTAGGACTTGATTTGCTGACCCTGTTTTATATGTCTCAAAATGACCAAACACTGTTAACCAGAAATGCAGGGAAGGAAGAGACATGCTATCTTCAAGTGGAAAATCCTGTTGAGTTTTCCTCCACAGTGACTCATACTTGCCATTTCCTTTTCACTTCCACCGCCACAGCCCTGAACAGACATTAACCTTTCACTTTTGCGCATTTCTCTGCTTTGCACATGTTGTTCTTCAACCTGAATCTCCTTCCTCTCATTCACCGTCTATTGAAATCTCCTCTGCGAAGTCCAACTCAACTGACTGTAAATTAGAAATTAAGCATGTACTGTTAATGACATGCTTTAGTCAGATGCTGGGCTTGAGGGAGGCAAAGGGAAAGAGAATAGATTGAAGGGTTGGTGCATATCATGGGACATAAACAACATAGATTGTTGACAGATGGCAAAAGTGGGTGAACCACTGATTTAACTCTTTAGATCCATGTCACTAAATCACTGTCAGCCCCTGTTCTGATATGTATTGTCTGTATAAAGGTAAGATGTTCTGAGCTTATTCCTTTTTATTTTCCTTCTCACTCTTCCCAACTTTTGTTTTTGTTTTCTTGAGCACCATGTCAGCTAGGAATATAGACTAAAAGTAAACAAACATCCTTGCTCTTGATTTGGGAAGATAAAGACAATTGAATAATCAACAGAATATATTATGGTAAGTGATAGGGTAGAGATAGGCCCAAGTTTGAGTGAGAACACAAAAGTGGGACACCTTCCCCAAGCAGGAGTGGGGGGATGGTCCAAGAAGGTCTCCAGAATCAGTGGCACCAGATCTGAGTCAAGAAAAAGGCCATGACTTGCTTTTTTGTTCACTGCTGTTCCTTTAATGTCTCCTGACTGACATACTTCTGTGGTTTAATGCAGGGTTAGCAGATGCTCTCTGGCCTACAACCTGCTTTTCTGTAGTCTACAGCTGTACTTTTTAAGTAGTTGAAAAAAAAAAAAAAGAATATAGCCGAAACCGGTTTGTCTCAGTGGATAGAGCGTCGGCCTGTGGACTGAGGGGTCCCAGGTTTGATTCCGGTCAGGGGCATGTGCCTTGGTTGCGGACACATCCCCAGTGGGAGACGTTCAGGAGGCGGCTGATTGATGTCTTTCTCTCTCATCGATATTTCTAACTCTCTATTTCTCTCCCTTTCTCTCTGTGAAAATCAATAAAAATATATATATATTTAAAAAGAATATAATATTTTGTGACTTGTGAAAATTCAAATTTCTGTGTCCGTAAATTAAACTTTATTGGGACCCAGCCACATTCATTCATGTATTGTCTATAGTTGCTTTTTTTTCTCTTCTTAAAATGGTACAGTTGAATATTTGCAACAGAGAGCGTAGAGCTTACACAGCCTAAGGTATTTAAACCTTTTATAGAGCAAGTTTGCCGACTCCTGCTCTAATGCTTTTTATGCCCCAGTGAAATGCAAGAGGCTGCAAAAGGCTGTCCTCCCCAGCAGCGTATGAAATCCTGTTCTGTTGGCTGGTTACAGGTTGTGCACAGGAAATGCTTGAGACTTCTCTTTTCCTATCTCCCACTAAAACAACGCGCACACGCCTCAGTGCACAGTAACAGGCATTTGCATCACTCTTATGTTGTCTATTTCGAATTTAGTTATGGGGATTTTTTTTTAATGCTTACCCAAGAATATACTTTTTCATTGATTTTCTTTTTTAAAGAGAGAGAGAAACATAGATTGGTTGTCCCCTACGCACACTTTGACCAGGGAATGAACCTGTAACTTAGGCATGTGCCCTGATTGGGAATCAAACCCACAACCTTTTAGTGTACCAGACCATGCTCCAACCAACTAAGCTACCCAGCCAGTGTAGGGATATTTTTTAATGTAAAAAAGACGGTATTTATTTTGAATTTAGTTATGGGGAGATTTTTAATATTTCTCAAAAATAGAGTATTTGCTTTGAGTCAAAATGGTTACCAACTGTGCCTGCCTTAGGCTAGGAAATATGGGGTTCACTCCCAGCTGTGCTGTAAACTAGCCAAAGTTCTTGAACTTCCTGCAGGTCTCTCTTAAGTTGATGGGAATGATGGGTGAGTAAAATAGATAATGTCTAGGTACCTTCCCACTCAGTAGAGACATTACTGCATGGTGGAGGGAGTACATACCTTGCCATCAGACAGACCTGTGTGTGAATCCTGGCTCTGTCACTTCATCCCGTGACCTTGTACCTTAGCTCATCTGAAAGTGTGGCTATGAGAGAAGGACTTTAAAAGAACAAAATGAGATCTTGTTCTTAAAACTCCTGACATTATAGGGGGGATAAATGGTGAGGCAAGGAGACTTAATGCAGGTGATAAACACACAATACAATATATAGATGACGTATTATAGAATTGTACGCCTGAAACCTATATAATTTTACCAACCATTGTCACCCCAGTAAATTCAATAAAAGAGTGAAAAAAACACACCCTGGTCCTAATATTTAATCTAGTGTAACTGATAATTATTATCAATATTTAATCTAGTGTAACTATGATAATTATTACCTGTCTGTGAATTCTTGCTGTATATTATGAGACATTTTAGGAAGCAAAGAAGATCTCCCTGTAGTTTGTTTTAATGATTTATTAATAACCCATTAGCTGTGACTTAGTACATTTGTGTTTTTGCTGATAACTGGCTTCCTAAAACATTGAGTTCTTTGACTTTTTCTCTGACTGGTAAATTTTCTTTTTTAATATATTTTATTGACTTTTTTACGAAGAGAAAGGGGGAGAGAGAGAGAGTTAGAAACATCAATGAGAGAGAAACATCGATCAGCTGCCTCCTGCACATCCCCTATTGGAAATGTGCCCAAAACCTACGTACATGCCCTTGATCGGAATCGAACCTGGGACCCTTCAATCCGCATGCTGACGCTCTATCCATGAGCCAAACCAGTTTCAGCTGACTGGTAAATTTTCTAGCTCATGTTTTAATTTGACATGTACAGTGTATATCTAGCCTTGTAAACACATTCAATCATATTATCCTTTTACCATGTGTAAAGTAAATGATATAATCTTTCCTGAATTAATTACTTTCTTTCCTTTTCACCCATTTTTAATAATTGAGTTGTTTAAGGAAACATTTTACTTCTCCTTAGGAAGGTTAGTTTTGATGAGAAGACTTAAACCAACGAGTTCTGGTTGTTTAGCATAATTTTGCTGGCTTAGAGGTAACATAGTTCTAGTGTATTCAATAATAAATTTATACTTTATTTCAAGCAAACTCAGTATATAAAATATTTATGCTTATAATTTGCTTAATGAAGAAGATATGGGCTTCCTTTAAATAGTCAGTTTTCCTAGTAGAATTAAGATAATTACTGTTCGAATTACATACAACTCTGTACGATTATATTAATGCATAGTAAGCTAGACAAGTGTTAGAGTCTGTGGTTAAGAGCACAGGCTTTGGAAGCAGATACTGTACCTGCGGTTCAAAGCCTGGCTTTGCATGTACTTACTGGTACTAGTTGTGTGTGATCTTACTTCCTCATGGAAATAATACTCAGGGTAGTTGTGAAGATGAAATGAAATTAGACAGGTGAAGTGCTTAGCCCGGTGTCTGATGTACAGGAAGTGCTTTCATTTTATCCATTGTTACTAGGTTACCAGAGGCCCGATGCATGAAATTCGTGCCAGGGACTCGGCCCTCACAGCCCCGGCTTCCTCCAGAAGGTCGTTCGGCTGTCCAGTCAAATTAGCATATTACACGTTTATTATAGACTAGAGGCCCAGCACACACAATCTTGTGAGTAGCTTGCTCTGCGTGCCTCAGCTGACCGCCCCCATCGCTGCTCCTAGCTCGCTGCCCTGCCTCCGCTGCTTGTAGCTCCCGCCCCGCCCGCTGTGAGAGCTGCTGCTCGTTTGGTCGTAACGGCGTGTGGGCCACGGGCCTTTTACAGAGGTTTCAGAGGTACGTACAACATACCCCTACCTTTGACTGTGAACCGAGTCTTCCTGGTTTTCATGTTTCCCTGTTTGCTTCCTAATCTCAAACCCCAGCCTTAGTGAGCTAGTGGTAGTTCCCCTAACCTCTTTCTTCATGACCTCTTCCTTCTCTGTACGTGTACCTATGCCTGTCTGCCTGGAACACCTTTCTTCTCATTCTCGCTGCTTTTTTCCTGACTGACTTACCCTGCAGAGTGCAGTTCCAGCGCCACCTCCACAGACCTTCCCTCCGGCTCTGCCCTGCGCTTCCAGTCCTCCGCCTCCCTCTGCCTCCCGCATGCCATTGGAGGGAACCTGCTGGCTGTCAGACTAGGAGCCTCTTAAGGGCAGGGATTGGTACTCAGTTTTGGAAATGCTGTATGTGGTGGGCAAGACAGAATCTTCTCAGCGCCTGTCCCTCCGCCTGCACAACGCGTGTTAAATAGTCACAAGCGTACCGGGCGCTGCTGCGGTCGAGCACAGAGCGCAGTGGAGAGAGTAGGAGCTGTGGGCCTTATTTGGACACATCGCGGAAGCCTCTTTCTGAGGAAGCGATATGTATGTTAGTTGAGATCGGAATTGTGTGTAGCAGTTTTTGGTGGAAACAAGAGAGGTCCAGGCGGAGGAAAGTGCCCGGATAGGCGGGCTTCAGGAAGGTTACCCAGCTCCTCTGTGCTGTGGCTCTCTTGCTTGTAAAGTGAGAACAACGTAACTACCTCATAGCATTGTTGTGAACATAAAGACGGTCTTTTCGCCCTGACCTGTGTGGTACAGTAGTTAGAGCACCAACCCTCGCATCCTAGGGTCGAAGGTTTGATTCCTGGTCAAGGGCACGTACCTGGATTGCAGGTTTGATCACTGGCTCCAGTTGGGGTGCAGCAGGAGGTAACCAGTCCATGTGTGCGTGCGCACAGCGTGCACTCTCCCTTCTCACTAACTTCCGTTCTCTCTAAAGAATGATAGAAAAAATATCCTCTGGTGAAGATTAACGAACAAACAAAAAGGCTGTCTTTTTCTTTTTTAATGTGTTACATGTATACATATCTTCCCATTGCCCCCCCCCCCCAAGGCTGTCTTTATAGTCATCTTCTAATTTATATTTCTGAAATGAAGCTCCATTAGTTTATCCAGGTTAGTTTCTGGATCCAAGTTTATTTACTGAATTGCTGAATGTGTGGATACATTGGCTGCACTTCTTGTAACCTGTCCTTTACCTGTCCTAAAGCCTCTGTCATGTTTTAATAACAAGAACAGGGTATTTTATTTTATTTGTTTAAATTCTAGAGATCCAACTCTGCCTTTCATTGCCGCATAAAGCTCATGACATGCCAAGCTTTTTAGGTCAGTGTTACCAGTTAGAATGTTTCCACCTTCAAGAATCAGGAAAGCCAACTCAGTGACTTAAACACTCCCCAGTATTTCCAGTAACAAGAGTCTGGGGAGAGCTGATTCCAGTGCTGGTTAATTCAGCAGCTCAGGGCCGAGTTCATTTTCTCTTCCTGCCCTTCCATCCCAAGCACATTGGCTGTCCCCATGGACTCGGTAGTTTGTTTAATTTCAGAGATCACAGAGACACCAGAATATCCAACTGAAGAAGAGGGACTTTTTTCCTCCTGTCTCTCCCTTTATCATGGACCTTTGAGCGAGAGGGAAGGAAATCAAAACCTAGGTACATTGATTTGCCAGCTTTACCTCCCTGGTCCGAGACAGTGGCAGTGGCCCGCTGGGGGACCTCCAGGCCCTGAGTGAGAGTGGCGTGTTTGGGGCTTTACTTCCCCCCTGACTCCTAGTAACTGGGGTGTTTCCTTGTTCTGAAACACCTTTGTTAGTCACGACGAGGTTCCCGGCAGAGTCTGACTGGAACACCAGATTCACAACTGGCAGACCAGGTAATCCCTGAACAAGTAAATCCCATGGAACCAGAAAACTGGGTCTTGCTTTCCTTAATTGGAGCCTGACTTAGAATCCGATATTGAACTGAAAATATAATATTTGCCATTAGAAAAAGATTTTAATTTACTGTCTGTCCATATTTAGAATTTCTTGCAGTCATTTCCACTGTATGTAATACTGAAATCCTTTGTGGTTGTCTGCTGCAAAAATGAATCTTTGACCTGGCAGCTGTAAATGCTTTTGACACCATTGGGAATTTGAAGAATTCTTAATTTAATCGGTGCTTGTCCAGGGGTGGGGGCAGGGATGGAGGTGAGTTCTTTCCTTTTGTGTTGAAGATTGTGCTGTTTGTAAGAACAGGCCAGTGCTTTCTGGAACGTAACGTTACCAGGTGGTGAATATTGGCATAATAAGTATCATATCTAACCGTATTTCTGGAGGCAGTCAAGAGCCAGCCAGGCGCAGGGATGAGTGGGAGGCGGCTGGCAGTGGGGGGCCCGGAGCTATGGAGCAGCGTGGTGCTGCAGGTGGCAGAGGTTTGTCAATGCGGGAGAGAGAGGCCCGTGCTCTAATGACCTGACTTCCTCTGCAGGCCCGGTGACAGCACAGCACGCCTCTCCTGGGCTTCCTCGTGGGGTTAGAGCTAACCGCTCTCTCTCTTCCCCGTCCACACTTCCTGGTGAGCTGATGGAACTGAGGCTTCTTTCCTTTGTGATCGCTTAGCTCTTGTCAAGCAGGGACTTGACCTGCCCGAGAGAGCAGGAAGGTCGCTTTACCAGGCCCTCTGTCTCGGCAATGTCCACAGCCCTTCCTCCCAGACACCCATAGGCTTATACTCACAGGGAAGAAGGAGCATCAAAGTAGAACCACACTGAACTCAGCAGGTTTTTCTGAAGGGCCAGTGGGTTTGAGTTCTCATTGTAACCTTCCACTGAGTCACTGTTCGTGTTTGTTGTGCGCCTCCCCTTTCTGAGGGTAAACTGGACGCACTGACCGGAGGAAGCTGTGCAGACCTGTTCAAACAGGCTGGGCTGCAGCAGGCGGGAGGAGGACCATCCTCGGCAGACAGGCCCGGCCCTCAGCACTCAGGAGCGTGGCTGTGCAGAGCTGCTGTGGCAGGCACTGAGCAGAGGTGTGAGACTGCCTTCTTCTCTCAGGAGCTAAGTATATACCTGAGATGTGACAGCACAAAAAGATGAGCACTGCAGGGTAGGTTTAGCGTATAACTTAAAATAAGTGATATGCAGGTGTGACTCAAGAATACTTATTATTTTTATTTATTTATTTATTGGTAGGGATACCATAGTTCAGACTCACTCTGGGAAATGGGGATCAGTGTCCTATACTTTTATACTTTTCTAGGTTAAATGAGTCTGGTACACTATAATAAATGTTTTTTTTCTTAATTGAAGAAAAGACTGTAAATGTGAGACAGAGAGAGGATCTATGACATTATGTATATATATCTCCTAATAGATGTGCGCAATGCCACCTGCAATGTATTTATAAAATATACTTATTCCTGAAGCGTCTATAAATTGTCCCAGGTCTGAAGTCCTTACTTCGTTCCCCTCCACCGCAGCCTGGGCTGAGAGCCCCGCACTCCTGGAGCTAACCCTCCTGGCTTCCTGCTGAGTGTAGAGCGGCAAGGACTCCATGAAGGCGCTTCTTCCGCTTCCCCGCCTGCCTCTGGACACCTAATGGCAGTGTTTACCACTGCCCGTCTGATCTGATACGCAGATGCAGCAGTAGCTGGCAGATAGCTGGATTTGTTTATTTGTTTTTAATGCCCCCCCCCCCCCATTACCCTGGCTGGGAAAGCCTTTCTAATTGTTTACAGTTAGGCAGCGTGTTCCCAACTTGGGAATAGCCTATAAGTAGGGCAGGCCCATTAGTTACTTCTCCCTTTTCCCTGGCAACAGCCAAGTAGTCCTTGACTGATGGTGCCCCCTGATGGCCTGCCTGGAAACTCATTCTCCTGTCATCCAGCATACCGGCCCTTCTCTGGAGGGTAGCCGGTAGGGTGGGCTGGAGTGGCAGCGGCCAGGTCTAGGGGCTCCTTTCCCCCGAGGAGGCTCAGGTAGTGACTGGGGCTTGTTAAAGAGACAGCCCCTTCCCCCTGCACACGTGGGTCAGGTACAGTAGTAGCGGTAACATGAGGTGGTGGCTGGTGGGATTGTGGTCTGGAGGTCAGAATTCTGGCAAGAAGACATTTGAGGCCCTTTTGCTTCATGGAGTGGGTGGTCCAGACAGGAGGCATTCCTGGGGTCGGTGGATTGCCCCCCACCACCGAAACCCCTGGTGGCCTAGGCATCCTGCTCTGGTCTTGGAGACCCCTGAGCTCTGAGTGGGAGGCAGAGAAGCATTTTGCACAATGGAGGAGCCGGAGGAGGGGGTGACCCAGATGGCTGGGAGGGCTGAGAGGCACAGAGGAAAAGACCTTTCACAGGTGAAGGCAGCGCCACAGTTTGCCGACCACTGCTCTAGAGCATCCCTTACCTCCGGGCTTCCATCCCCAATCTCTCTTTTTGGGTTTTTCGGGGGAGCCTGTCTCTCCCCGCCCCCCTCACCAGGATTCCTGGGAGTACTTAAGTAATGTCAGTCTCAGGCTATTCCTTTCCTGGGGAAGGGGCGATCCCTGAGGCCTGTCTGGGAAGGGACGTTCCTGGCTCTCCCTGCATCTCTGCTCTGGGGTCTCTGAGCAGCAGCACTTTGGCGAGAGCCCCTTTTCTTAGGGGCTCTGAAGTGCCTCTCTCCTGAGGGCCCGGCCGCTGGAGCCATCTCTTCCCTGGGCGGGGCTCTCTCCCGGAGGAAGTCTCTTCCCGGGCATCTCCACAGATTTCTCTGGAGGGGGAGGGTGTTTTTGTTCTGTTTGGTGGTGTGAGAGCCTGCCACTCATTTTTGATTTCACGCTCTTAAGTTTTCCAGAGCTGATGCACTCTTTAGGATACAATTGCATCATTTTAGAGTTTGACAGAACCTCGTGAGTATGTAGCTCATTTCCCAGCCACCGTGATCCTCTTTTCCCAAACCTTCTGTACAAGTTGGCCGTTTAGCCTTGGCCTGAATCCACTTGTGGACTCCAGATTCTTAGGAAGTCCTTCTGTATGTCCAGTTGACATTTACTCACGGGAATTTCCACCATCAGTCCTGATTCACCATTTATAGCAACAAATGGCTCAATTTTTTCACTCCAACCCAAGAATGCCCTTCAGCTCGGACAGCTCTCAGCTGCTTTTGTCTCTCCAGGCAAGCTTTCTCTTAGCTTGATGGTCTGTTTTTCTTAATAATTTTGGGGAGTCTTATATAATAAAGAAAATAGCCCTCAGTCTTTCATATAAGTTGTAAAATTTCCTTCCCTTTTGTCATTTGTCTTCAGGCTTTGTGTACAGTGGTGTTTTACCATGGAATTTTTTTTCTTAATGTGAAATTTATCAGTTTTTTAAAATAGCCCCTGAATTTTATATTCTTAGATATAAAAAAATAAGGATTGTTGTATCCTTAGGAAGTCTTTACCCACTTTGAGGTTATTTAAAAAATATTTTCTTCATATTTACTTCAGTGCTTTAATGGATTTATTTTTATGTTTAAATCTTTGATTTTTCTGTAATTTATTTTGGTATAAGATGTGAGGTAAGAGTTCAGATTTACTTTCTTTCCAGCTAGCATCCAGTAACCCCAACACCACTTATTAAATTATTCATTTTCTCCTGTTGATTTGAAATGCCATTATATTAAGTTCGTGACATAGTTTTGGATTTATTCCCAGGATTTTTCATATATTTTTATGCCAAGCAAACCCTCACATATCTTATACCTCTTTTATTGAAATTTTTAGCCTAAATATAAAATTGTTCATATGGTTATAGTTAAGTATTCAGCCTGTCAAAACGATTTGGCTCTGTTACTTCTTGCATTAGCAGCCTCTTGCTGTATGCCACCTGCAGGTTAGTAAGCATCTCTTTTATGTCACTATCCAGGCCCCTGATTAAAAGTGACAAAAATGTTGGCTAGTGCCCTACCTGGTTTGGCTCAGTGGATAGAATGTCAGCCTGTGGACTGAAGGGTCCTGGTTCGATTCCAGTCAGGGGCACATGCCCAGGTTGCAGGCTTGATCCCCAGTAGAGGGGGTGTGCAGGAGGCAGCCAATCAATGATTCTCTCTCATCATTGATATTTCTATCTTTCTATCCCTCTCCCTTCCTCTTTAAAATCAATAAAATACATTTTTAAAACATGTTGGCCAGTATACAGCTATCCTTTGGACATCATTGGAGGCCTCTACTCACTTTTTCTATGTCAGCGATGCAATATGGTAGAAAGAGCTTAGAATTATAGTATCAGTTGCAAGACTTTATTCCTTCTGTTCCTTCTTTCTCAAACTTTAATATGCATAGGGATAACCTGAGAATCTTGTTAAAATGCAGGTTCTAAAAAGGTTGAAAAGCCGTGTGCAATTTATTCAGAATAAGTTGTGTAAGAGAGTCTATTTCTAATAAGACCCCAGACCATGCTGGTGCTGCTGGTCTATAGACCACATATATTATGCAGGACCAAGGATAGGGTGAGTTAACCAATACTGGATGCAGTATTTAAGAGGCACTTATTCTCAGATTTGCACAAGTGTCAACCTTGCACTTGCACAAATCTGAGAGTGAGTGCTTCTCTCAAGTGCTTCCCAATCCCAGCCTTGATATCATGTGTCTTTTTTATTTTATTTTATTTTATTTTATTTTATTTTATTTTATTTTATTGATTTCAGAGTGGAAGGGAGTGGGAGATAGAAATATCAGTGATGAGAGACAATCATTGATCGGCTGCCTCCTGCACGCCCCCTACTAGAGATCGAGCCCACAACTTGGCATGATGCGCCCTTGGCCAAAATTGAACCTGGGACCTCTCAGTCTGCAGGCAGATGCTCTGTCCCTAGCCAAACCAGCTAGGGCCCATGTGTCTTTTATTTAATTGATAGAATCGCCACTGATAAACCTATTACATAGAATGTATGAGAGGTACGACCTTTCTATCTGCATTTAAAAAAAATCCTTACCCAAGGACATGCTTATTTGAGAGCGAGAGAAACATTGATGTAAGAAAGAAGCATCAAACAGTTGCCTTCCCATACACTCCCAATCATTTAGAGATGGTCTTCATGAAATTTACTTTTAGTAAACAAGGAAAGAAGCTTGCTATTACAGACAGACAATGCTGCAAAGAACAAATTGATCATATTCATGTATTTCATGTATAATATATGTCTTGTTATCTGTTATACAGCAGTGTGATTCCATTTTATTTTTTATATATATATATATATATATATATATTTAATTTTTTTTTAAATAGAGAAAAGGGTTATAACACGATGGCAGGTACCAACCCCCTAATGGGTATAAGGCACGATGACAGACAACCCATTCCATCGAGGAGCTGGGAAGCCTGTGTTTTTGATCCGGGCACTACCGAGGGCACGTGCTGCCCCCGACAGTGAATCAAGACCAGCAGATTGTCTCCGAAAACTCGAGCACACCAGGAATGGTTCCATTTTATAGCATTAAACTTTATTTGTCTTAAACTTTTAATATATTTAATGCAATGCTATTTTCATATCAGTTCTTAGTGGATTTGGAAAGTGTTTTCTCATTGAAAGAAATAACTTTTGTCAGATATAAACCTGATCTTTCTGTAATTTAAACCAAATCAAATGGAACTCCTGAGCCTGATTGGCATGGCTCAGTGGTTGAGCGTTGACCTATGAACCAGGAGGTCATGGTTTGGTTCCTGGTCAGGGAACTTGCCCGGTTGTGGGTTCGATCCCTAGTGTGGGATGTGTAGGAGGCAGCCAATCACTGATTTTCATTATTGATGTCTCTATCTCTCTCCCTCTCCCTTCCTACCTGAAATAAATAAAAATGTTGTGTTTTTTTTTTTAAAGAGAAACACCTGAAAAAAAGAGGGAGAATGTTCAAGCAAACTGCCTTCTAACATTGCTTACCCCAGTAGAGCAACCCTGACATGTGTGTTGATGTCAGTGGTGTCTGGGGTTTTCACATTCTGCCCCCTTACATGTTAGTCACCTTCACTGGAAAATCCCAAAGCCATGAATGTATTTGTATCTGACATGCCATCACTCAGAAAACAAAATGAATCACAAACTGAATTTTAGTCTGCATTGCCCCTGGCTTGACTAGAAATTCTATTATTTACAGGTAGACCAGGTCCGTCTGTCTAGTAAAGAGGCTATTTTTTCCGATGCAGCTTTTTACACCGCATTCAGATGGTTCTGGTAATGAAAACGTCAAACAAAAAGTGATTTCTCTCCCAAGCAGCATTAGATTATGGTGTTCTCAGGAGTCTTGCAATCGAATTACCTGCCTGTAATCAATCCTGCCTTATCAGTTAGCACTACTTGTAATGGACTGCTGGCTTCCAGAGTCTGTGTGGATTACTTAAAACTCCTCGCTGTCTAGAAGAGACATATCTGTGGCATGTCCACCTTCCTCCGGTGGCACGTTCCATAGGAGAACACTCGCGAGGCTGGCTGGTGCAGGAAGAGCGTCCTGGAGCAGCAGCTGGGCGCAAAGAGCAGCCGACCTTCACTGTGTGCACTCAGCCGGACTGGGTCTGGTGGCCTCAGAGTCCTTGCTGGTGCAGCTTTGCTCTTCTCCTTTGTGTGGGCCCGTCAGGTGGTACGGCCCAGCCCAGGGAAGAAATAAAAAAGAAGTTTAATTTGCCGATTGCCCTGATTTCCTGTGTAATACTCAGCTGGGGAAGCCATTTGCTGTTGAAGACTTTTGTGAGGGTGAAAAACATTTTAAGAAGGTTGAAAAGCTGTGTGCAGTTTATTTAGAGTAAGTTGTGTAAGAGAAATGCTTTGTCACAAAGTTACATGGTCAAATTCATTCTCACGCTTACTGCGGGCGTCGGAGTCAGAGTGAGCATCTCCTGGGCCACAGAGGAAGATGGAAGTGGAGTCACATGTCACCCAGGAGAAAATCAGGAAGGAACTGGTGAAGCCAATCTACTGGGAGATGTGCCTGCTGCTGCTGTGTCTCACCAACAACGGGCGCCACCGCCGCATGGATGGGTACTCCATGGAACTTGCCACCCAGCGAGCTGAGATCTACTCCTGGATGGCTGCAACCTTAAAAGAGCCGATTATTCAGTAAAAGAAGTCCCCTGAGAAGCTGGGAAGAAGAATCACTCCAGTTTGCAGTGGTTTTACGGATATTAAAAGGCCTGGCTTTGAGTAAAGAAGATTGGCGGCCCCTGTCCAGGAGACTGAACATGATTCCGTGACCCTGCCATCACCGAAGTCTCCGTTCGGAGGTTCCTGGGCATAATAGCCACATCACCCCCGGAATCGGGCAACGCCTCTTCCAGGAAACTTCACTGACTAGTTTTTGAGTTTACTTTTCATTCCGTCATGTAGAACAAATTTACTCTTTTCCTTCCATTATTGCCATTAAAACTTTCAACTAAACAAATTGTGATGCATTCATTTAGGTGTTAGGTTTAGATGTGCTGTGGTATGAATATTAATAGAAAGCCCAAGTTTCAAATCCTTCTGTAAAATATGAAACGCTCTTAGCATTCTATGTAAAACTATTGTTAAATATATGTGTGCAATGAAAAAAACTTACAGTATCAACAGAGCAATATTCAAAAATGCTTTTAATTTGGGGAGGTTTATAATCATAGAACTAAGAGTCAGAAATTCTTGAACTTTGATTTCTGTTTGCCTCTTACTGATAACTAACTATACTTAGATTGTTCTTGAGTTGAGTTCTTATCAAAGAATGGGAAGACTAATAATATAATACCAGTTTGCTGAATGACCACAGCAGCCATGTGGTATTTTGCAGTTTTAATAGGGCCAGTTACAGCAGTAGGAGCCATTTCTATTCCAAAGAGAAACCGTATTGTGCGAGGAAGAGAACAGAGATATTAGAGCAAGGGGAATGATTCTTGTGTTTGATTTTGTGCAGACAAATACAGAAATCAGGTAACCGGCTTTCAGCGGCTTATGTTGACTTCTATGAACCAACAGAGAGAACGCATGACTTACAGGAGAGGAAAGCAAATACAGCCGAGCAGCTTGCTTTCCTAATGAATCACGGTGGAACCTGCTCCTGGCACCTAGATAAGACGAAAGAACTGTCATTTGGTCTACTTTTAGACCAGATAGGGTTCTTTAAAACCATCTTTTAGCAGGTTATGTTTTGCTTTCTCAAGGCCTAAAAAGTATGTGATGTAATAGTGTAGGAAGACAACTGGATACGAGGAATGATCGTTTTTCTTTATGATCTCACAGGACTTACAATGTATTTTATGTCATGTGACTGAGTGGCACACTTGAAGATGAAAGATTTAAAAGTAGCTGAGGACAGAGGTAGGGTTTTGCTGATGGAGTAAGGGAGTCAGCAAATCACTTCTCCAAAAACAATAATAAGCTGGACAGAGTTGTCAAAAACAACAATGTCAGCCCTCTGGATATAGAACAAAGGCAAACAACAAGTCAAGAAGCATTTATCCCTGAGAAACTGCTGACCTTCGAGGAAGGACAGTGGGAATTTTTTATGTTCTGGCCTGGGATTACTCACCACCTCTCCCTCCCCTCTTACTTGCCACCGCCCCGTTAGTGTAGTGGTTCTCTCAGGGCGGGGCAGTCTGTGAAAATTAGCAACCTGGCTGCTAGAGGAAGCCCACTTGATTCGGAGCAGAGGGTGAAAAGCCCATGCCCGTTGGCATTGTCAGTAAAAGTAATGATCTCAGGCAACTGAACAAGGCAGTCTGGTAGCCTCCATAGCTGTCCCAGTAGGTTAGCAACAGACTGGTGGGTGAGCTCAAACTTAACAGATCCTGGAAATGACGCAGACGTAGGAAGGCTTAAAAGCTCTCTACACATTCCTGACTGACTAGAAGCTATGCAGGTGAGACTGGAGAGGTCCCACGTTACCCACATGTCCCTCGCTGGCCGGGAGATGGAATAAGTGCACAGAGAGGCAGGAGGGCCTGGCAGAAGTAAAAGTTGGTCACACCTGAACTTTGTGTTCCATAACCTCTACACAGCGCCATGGGCACAGGTTGGCAGTCTAGCTGCCCACAATGTGCGAGTTGAATCTTTAACCAGTTACTGACCGGTCACTAAACTATGTAGATGCAGGGCAGCCCTTCCAAGTCAGTTTTAAAAATAAAAACAAGAATTTAAAAAGGGGGGTGGACAGCAACTGAGTAGAGACATCATGGCTGTACACCATGGGGAGACAGTTCTTCAGATCTAGTCCAGGAACATCACTAACATGGAAAGATGTCCCCTTAACCGATAAATATTGTAAAATAGGGTCCATTTGGTTAAAAAGAAAGAAGCACATAAGTATATGCTCAAAGGTTGGTGGACCCACCTGCACACATTTCCCCCCGAGACTTTTTTAGCAATAATTCTCTCCAGAGGTTTACTAGTATAGGGATGTTTCTTTCACTTTATATTTTCAAAATAAATTAGATATTTTTCTACAGTTTACCAGTAATACTTTGTAAACACACACACACACTCACACACACACACACACACACACACACACACTTTTAAAAAGTTACTCATAGCATATTTCATATTTCATAGGAACCCTGACTGGGTAGCTCAGTTGTAGCATTGTCCCATAACCCAAAAGGTTGGGGGTTCAATTCCTGGTCAGGGCACATAGTTAGGTTGGAGGTTCAATCCCTGGTCAGGGAAAATATAAGAGGCAACCAATCGATGTTCCTCTCAAAATCAATAAAAAACACACATATCCTCAGGTGAGGATTTAAAAAAAAAGTTATTCCTAGCATAACACTGTGATTTGGAATTGTGAAGTTTTCTAAATCAGGTCCTCAGTCTATAAGTAGCACTTTTACTTCCATTCCACCACCTGTGTTCCTCTTCAATTGTTTTTTTAAAAAATATATATTTTATTGATTTTTCACAGAGAGGAAGGGAGAGAGATAGAGAGTTAGAAATATCTATGAGAGAGAGACATCGATCAGCTGCCTCTTACATGCCCCCTACTGGGGATGTGCCCGCAACCAAGGTACATGCCCTTGACTGGAATCGAACCTGGGACCTTTCAGTCTGCAGACCGACACGCTATCCACTGAGCCAAACCGGTTTCGGCATTTTTTTTTAAAGTCTATTTAGTACCTTATAAAAGAGGCCTGGTGCACAAAATTTGTGCATGGATGCGGTCCCTAGGCCTGGCGGGTGACTGAAGCACGAGCATCTGGTGTGGAAGGGCAGGTCCCAGCTGATCGCTGGCTCCTGGGCAGCACCTGGGGCCCCCATGCCCCCTCAGTCTGAGTCATTGGGCCCTCACCTGGCTCCCTCCGTGCCTAGGAGCCAGGTGACTGCCCTGCCCCCCCACCGCTGAAGTGTAAACATTTACACTTCATTAGAGTCATATAAATAGTAATTATTTCATACAAAGTGTGTGTCTGTATTAGACAACTGTATAAGCATATCCCTTAAATTTGCCATTAGAGAATAACTTAAAAACCATACTAAAAATGATACAGATAAGTTTTCTTTTATATTAATACAAAAAACTATTGTGGTTCTTCCTTTGAAAATAGCTACTGGCAAAGTCTGATCTGATGTTCTTCTTACCCCAGTATTTCAAGCCCATGTACCATTTATAATTACTTTGAGATAAGACTCATCTTATTTTTTAATCTATAGCCTCTAACATTTCTAATCTAAAGCTAAATTACTTCTCAGATCATAGTTCCAGATTTTGTACTTCTTGCGTTGCAGTCCCAGTAAATAAACCTGAAAAACGTTCATTCTTACGCTGCTCTTCTTTTCAAGGTGGAAAGTCTTTGAATGGCCAGCTAGCTGTGATATGGAGCATATTTTTATTTGAAGCCCTGTGGTTTCAAACAATAAGATAATGTTTGTTCCTCTTTCTGAAGTTCCTTATTAAGAATGCCTAAGGATTGTCCTGTACCGTTACCTGACCCTGATAGCAGCTATGTGTGTTTTTTCTGGAAGCAAATGTGGGTCCTGCCTGGAGGGGCGGGAGAGAAAGACGGAATTATCTCTGGAAAAAAGAAGCCAGTGGTTATACCGTACTTAAAACTGTATAATTTAAAGGTAAAAGGCAAGCTGTTTCAGCCCCCAGCATGTCCCACTTTTAAAATGTTGTCCAAAGAACGACATCTTGGATCCAAATTACCCAGTTTTCTTGTTTGTTTGAACGTTGTAAAAGCTGTCGGAGGCTGACGTTGTGAGGTGGGAATAAAGGGAAGAGGAGGCCGATAAGAAAGGGAAGGGAGCCAGACAGCAGTTCGGTGTTTCCTTCCCGAACCTCCAGTTTTTGTGAAGCGCCACGATCTGGACGGCTGTGATGCCTCCATAATGGCACGTGAGATCAGAGATCTCCGGTTCTAGCCTCTTGCTGTGATTGGGCGGTGTTTGGACTTTGCAGAGTAAAGGTTTCTTCCCCGTGTTATTCAGTTTATCAGCCTCGTCTCATGATGGAGGAGATAATGGGTCAACTCCTCCTCTATGTGGTTTCAGAAAGAGCACAAGGAGCCCTAGCTGGGTGGTCAGTTGATCCCCTACACTAGAAAGGTTTGGGATTAAATTCCCAGTCGGGGCACATAGGGGAGGCAGCTAACCGATGTTTCTCTCCCCCTCCTCCTCTCTCTAAAATCAACAAAAACATACCCTCGGGTAAGATTAAGAAAAGCAGTACAATGCCCGGGGATAATGATATTGAAGGACATAATTGAAACTCTGGGTTTTCCTTGTATATAATTCTAGGGTGACACCAGAGGCACTTAAATTAAAATATATACATGTTTTGTTGACTTACCCCATCCAGGTCCCCAGTCAGCTCTCTTCCCTACATTTTCAGATAAAAATCTCTCTCTCCCCGGGGAATGCTGAGAGCCACAGGGGTCTTTGCTAAGACCGTTTGGTCCTCACAGCTTGACAGACAGCCGAGTGCTAGGAAGCATGCGCTGTTAGACTCACGCTGGTCAGCCTGGCCACAACGCTCCCTCCCGGCACCACATGGCTCTTTGGCCAGCTTGAAGTCTTGTTCTCTGTCCTCGCCTTCATCCGCAGCTGCTTGCACTTCGAGGAGAAGGGATACCCCACAGCTTTTGTTGATTACTGCTCCACTGAAACACCTCATAGTGTGGTCCCCAGTGTTCTCCATTTTGCCAAATCAGTAATCGGTTTTCTGACCTTGGCTACTTCTCAGGAGCATTTGACACCTTCTTAGCGTTGTCTTCTCGAGGTTCTTGGGGCACATGCTTTCCCTGCTTCACTGGACGCTTTTCAGTCTCCCCGTGGGCCTTCCTCTGCTGCCAGACTGCTAAGCAGTGGCACGCCCAGGGTTTTGGTCTTAGCCCAGTGGCTCTCAACCTTCCTAAGGCCTTGACCCTTACATACAGTTCCTCATGTGGTGGTGACCCCCAACCATGAAATGTTGCTACTGTGATGCATCGTGATGTAAATATCTGCATTTTCCCATGGTCTTAGGCGACCCCTGTGAAAGGGTTGTTCGATCCCCAAAGGGGTCAAGACCCACAGGTTGAGAACCGCTGGTCTTAGCCTTTTTTTTTTTAATTGGAACTTTCCCCTGGAAGACCTCAGCCATCTCCACTGCTTTAAACATCTCTATGCTGTGACGCCTACATCTGTGTCTCTGGCCTAATCTTGCCCCGAATCTCAGCACTCATAGCTAGCTGCCTACTTTAATTTTTCCAGTTGAATATTGAAGCTGTCTCAGACTTAATAATGACCTGACTTTCTGCCCTAATCACCAAAAAAAACCTTCCCGTTTCCCTCTTTTCAGTAAGCCATAAATACCACCATCCATCCATCCATCCATTCGGTTGCTCAAGCCAAAAACCCAGAAGCCTCTTTGAGCTTTCTTTTCCCCCATACCCTGCATTCAGTTTATCAGCAAGTTCTATCAGTTCTACCCGAATGTTCCTGAATTCCACCTTTCTGTTCATCTCCACTGCTACTGCCCCACATCAAACCTCCTTTCTTCTCACCTGAGCCCTGCACCAGCCTCCGACAGGTCCTCCTGTCCCCCCTGCTCCTTGCCGTGGTCCGTTATTCACACAGCAATAGAGTGAGCTTGCACAAATCATTGTATAGCTCTCACTTGTTTATCATTCTTCATGAGCTTCCCATTAAACCAGATTCATCTGCCTTTCTTTTTTTTTTCCTCTTTTTTTTTATTTATTAATTTTTTATACATGTCTCCCCTCATCTGCCTTTCTAACCGCACACCTTACTGCGCTCCCCATTCACTGGGCCACAGACACACTCGCCTCCTTTTGTTTCCCTCACGTGTCCCAACCTCATCTTAGGTTTCATCCTCATGCTCTTTACAGGTCTCCCTATATGTGCTTCCCAAGACAGTTAGTAGTTTGTTTTTGCTTGGTTTTGAATATGATACATGATCATATCCTATGTGGTCTTCTGCAACACTGTTTTCTCTAAGTCTTGTGTTTTGAGATTAATGCATGTTGAAGGCTTTGTCACTGCTGAATGGTAGCACTTGAGCGTATGAATATACCACAGTTTATCGCCCACTCTCCCAACAGTGCACATTTGGGTTCTGACAAGCTTAGCACAAATAATATCCAGTTTACTGAGCGCTTACTGCGGGACAGGCACTTTCTCAGTGCTTTCATACATAGGAATTCTCACAGCAGTCCTCTGGGTTGATCTGACAGTCCTCATTTGACAGAGGAGGGAGTAGTGGCCTGGGAAGGTGAAGTAGCTTACCCACAGTCATGTAGCTCATGAAGACTATGGACACTTCATATATGTCTCCTGGTTCACAGGGCAAGCGCTTCTCCAAAAGCCAAACTGCTAACTCCTGCATTTCACATATGGTCGGCCTCACAAGATGATGCCTGACAGTTTCCTACGTGCCTGAGGTCCAGCTGACACTCCCACTAGCAGCATATGAGTTCCCATTATGCCACATCTTCACCCGCACTTAGTTTTGCCAATTCTGGGGGTGTAAAATGGTATTTTGATTTCAATTTGCATTTCCCCTATTCCTAATGAGGTTGAGCATATTTTTGTATATTTATTAGCCATTAGTGGCTTGATGTTTCTAGAAACATGAAACATCTGTTCATATCTTTTTACCCACTTTTCTATTGATTTGCCAGTCTTTGTCTTATTGGATTATTGGAGTTTTTTATATACCAGATCCTTTATCAGTATTATGAGTTTCAAATATCTTTTCCAAGTTCATGATTTGTGTTTTATAATCCTGTGGTGTCTCCTGAACAGAAAATCCCAGTCTATATACTAGTACTATATAAAAGGCTAATATGCTGTGTTCAACCAGTTGCTATGACACACACTGACTACCAGGGGGCAGATGCTTATCATAGGAGCCACCATGATGCACACAGAGAAATGGCACTGCGGACCTGGCGTCCACAAAACAACACTCAGCTTCCCCCAAGTAGGACACAGACCACCACCACCCTGGAGCAATTGCAGGGACGCTGCCAAGACCCCAAGGCACAAAATGCAGCTCACAGCCCAGCCCAGAAACGGTTGCTGTGGGCACCGGGTAATGACATCTTGTAGCAACGCCCAGCTTCCTCTCCCTAGCCATGACTAGCCTCCTTGCAGTTTTTTCAGCTCAGGAACACGACTTGCTTTATAGCCAGGTGCAAACATTTTACACTTTAACTAAATGTCTGTGAAGCATTTTCCCGGGCCTCATCTCATTTGATCCTCACAGAAGTCCTGGGGTAGGTAGATAGGAGACTCAGTGGAATCCTATTTTCTTTTCACTAGCCAGAGTTTATTCTTTTCCCAATTATTTTTTTACTCCCCTTTCTTATGTCAAGTTTCTGTATAATTGTCGGATTGTTTCCTGGTGCTCTTGGTCTGTTCCATTGGAATAATGTACCTCTTTGACATTTCTCAAGTACAATGGTTAAATAAAAGGGGTGATGCTCATTTACTAAAGGAAGACACAGTTTGGACTGAGAATGGCATTCTGACATTTTTACTTTCGATAAAGCAGTGTTTCTCCAACAGAATGTCAGTAACGTTTCTCGTGAGTTCCTTACGTCTGACTGGATCTTTTTCCTCTCAATTTGTCAGGCTGTTCAGCTTGACCCTGAAGAAGCTGGTCATGCTGAAAGAAATGGACAAAGACCTCAACTCAGTGGTCATTGCTGTGAAGCTCCAGGTGAGTTGAGCAGGATTGTTGGTTCGGGGTTCGAAGAAGCTGGAAAACTTTTGCCCACTGTTAGGGCTTTAGAAATGCTGATGGGACCACCGCTCTCCCTTCACTCAGAAAAGTAAGTGCAGCAGTGAAAAGACAATGGAGCTCGTGAGACCTCCCCGAATCCCAGCGCTGACTCTTAGTGAAAGCACTCAATTTTTCTAGACCTTAGTTTCCTCATCTGGAGAATACAAACGGCTCTTTCTGCCCTGCCTGTAACAAAGTCAGTGTGAAGGCCGAGTGATGGAGGTGCTAAAGTACATCCTGGGTGAGCCAGGCAGAATCTGCTAGGGGTTCAGCCTTTATCCCAGCATTTATAGGCCAAGCAGATACAAGGGTTGGGGTTTTCTTTGGAGGTTTTCTATAGGATAGAAGAAATTTGTAGATGATTATTTCAGAATTAGAGATTAAAATTTTACTGGGATATTTTATATTCTGGGCAATCCCCACATTTAATTCCCTATTTTTGACTCAGTATCTTCAAAGGACCCAAAATATTTCACATATGTACTTTCATATTCTAAGTATTCCTGAATTTCTGGGAAGAAGGGGGAAAATGAACTACAAAAGAGTTAAGGAATTTATCTGTTGCCAGCTAATTACTGAATGGCAGAGTGAGACTAGAAACTGAAGAGCTGGTAATTTATGTGGTCACTAAACACCATTACCGGACCTTCTTAACTGATAAGTCTTCTCTAATGACGGCTCCCTAGGGTTTACTGAGATTCTCAAATGCCTCTGGAATCATTAAATAGTTCTTGAATTCTTCAGCCGAAGAGTGGTATATTTATTTAATTCTTAGTCATTAAAAAATAGTGAACTCTGCCGAAACCGGTTTGGCTCAGTGGATAGAGCTTTGGCCTGCGGACTGAAAGGTCCCAGGTTTGATTCCGTTCAAGGGCATGTAACTCGGTTGTGGGCATATCCCCAATAGGGGGCGTGCAGGAGGCAGCTTATCGATGTCTCTCTCTCTCATCGATGTTTCTAACTCTTTATCCCTCTCCCTTCCGCTCTGTAAAAAATCAATAAAATATATATATTTTTAAAAATAGTGAACTCTATGATAACTCCCCACTAACCGGAATGTTTTGTTAGCCTGACCAACTATCATGCAGCATGGGTTTCATTAACATCCACATCTAGAGCACTCACAGTAGTGAACCATACACTGAGGTCCTTTGCTCTGTTTCTGAGATAAAATTTTCTTTTTTTTTTTAATATAATTTATTGATTTTTTACAGAGAGGAAGGGAGAGGGATAGAGAGCCAAAACATTGATGAGAGAGAGAGACATCGATCAGCCGCCTCCTGCATGCCCCCCACTGGGGATGTGCCCACAACCAAGATACATGCCCTTAGCCTGTGGACTGGAGGGGTCCCTGGTTCGATTCCTGTCAAGGGCACATAACAAGGATATGGACTTGACCCCTAAAAGGGGGCATGCGGGAGGCAGCCGATCAATGATTCTCTCTCATCATTGATGTTTCTCTCTCCCTCTCCCTTCCTCTCTGAAATCAATAAAAATATGTATTTTTTGAAAAGAATTATTTTTAAAAAAGAAATTATCACTGGTACAATACTGTCAACAAAAGTTACAGACTGAAAAAAAAAGAAGAAAAAATTACAGACTGTATTTGGATTTCTCAGTTTTTCTACTTTCAATTAATTGATTGGGTTTTAATATATAACAGAGTATAAAAAGTCTTATTAATATAGTTTTGAATTCTACTTTTCAGTAACCTTTAAAACACTACCTCTTGTAGAGTTTTGGTGTAATATCAAAGAAGAATGTTCCAAAAGGCTGTTAAAATGCCCCTCTTGTTTTCTAACTCAGTATCTCAGTGAGTCTGAGATATTTTCATATATTCAACCAAGACAGTTTTTTTCAATAGGCTGGATATTGAAATAGGTATGAGAGCTGGCTAAAGGGATTTGCAGAAATGTAAAAGTACGCCATCTCCTTCATACATATGTTGGGAATGTAAAATGGCACAAAGTTTCCAGGCTTTGGAAAACAGCCTTCTGGTTCCTGAAGAGGTTAAGCATCTTTGCTATATGACCTAGCAATTCCACTCTTATATATTCCCCAAGAAAAATGAGAACATCTCCACAGACTGCAGACAGAGGCCCATGGCAGCTTCAGAGTTATAAAGTGGAAACAACTCAAGTTCATTAACTGATGAATGAATAAAATGTGGTATATCCATACAATGGAATTTTATTCAGGAATAAGAAAGAATAGAGTATATCTGTGCTGCGGTATTGATGAAACTTGAAAACATTCTGCTGAATGAAAGAAGCCAGTCACAAAAGACCACATATTATATGGTTCCATTTATGTGAAATGTCCAGAACAGCCAAATCCTGGGTCAGAAAGTAAATGGCTGGTTGGGGTAGGGAAGGGGGGTGATTAAGTTGGTAGAGCAAACGCTAAAGAATACGGGGTGCCGAAACCGGTTTGGCTCAGTGGATGGAGTGTCAGCCTGCAGACTGAAAGGTCCCAGGTTCCATTCCGGTCAAGGGCATGTACCTTGGTTGCGGGCATGTCCCCAGTGGGGGGCATGCAGGAGGCCGGCTGATCGATGTCTCTCTCTCATCGATGTTTCTAACTCTCTATCCCTCTCCCTTCCTCTCTGTAAAAAATCAATAAAATATATTTTTAAAAAAAGAATACGGGGTTTTTTGGGGGGTGAAAAATGTTCTAAAATTGATTGTGTTGTGCACAACTCTAAATATACTAAAAGCCATTGAATTGTATACTTTAAATGACTGAATTGGGTGGTATTTGGATTATATCTCAATATAGTTCTTTTCAAATGTATGCCATCTTATAAATTGTTTTTGTTTTGGAAAAGTTATTTTTCATAAAAATATTTTTATGTTAACATATGGTAGTCTTATTATAGTTATTTTAAATGAGTTGAATATTTTTAAATATCTCAGTTTTAATTCCTAATGTGTTAAATATGGATAGAAATACCTGCATAAACAAAGGTTTTTATGGATCCTTAATAATTTTTTAAAAATATGTTTTATTGATTTTAGAGAGGAAGGGAGAGGGTGAGAGATAGAAACATCAATGATGAGAGAGAATCATTGATTGGCTGCCTCCTGCATGCTCCTTACAGGGGATCGAGCCCAAAACCTAGACATGTGCCCTTGGCTGGAATCGAACCTGTGACCCTTCAGTCTGCAGGCTGACGCTCTACCCATTGACCCAAACCACCTAGGGCATCAATAATTTTTAAGAGTTTAAAAAGATACTGTGACTGAAGAGCTCAAAATTATTGTAGTAGAAGGAAAGGGACAATAAACATAATAAATAAAATACTTATATCCAGGCTTTCCTTGAAATCTAATCTATTCTTAAAAACATTTTGGATGGAAGAAGTCTATCTTCCATTATTTAAATGGGGAAAATAGCAATGCATTTTCAGACATCTTAAACCTCAGCCTATTTCCTGAAATATCACTTCAGCACTCTTAAATATCTTTGTGACAATCCACAGAGAACAGTTTTACTTAAAAAAGAATTGAATTTAGATCACCAGTGATACCCTGGCCAGGTAACTCAGTTGGTTAGAGGGTGCCAATATTGTGGGTTCAATCCCTGTCAGGGCTCATACAAGAATCAACCAATGAATGCATAAATAACTGGAACAACAAATTAATGTTGTCTATCTCTTGAAAATCAATAAAAAATTAAATAAAAATAAAACACCAGTGACTTAATTTTTAATATATTAATACTCATTGATAGGTATTTTTATGTGCTGTAAGTAATGATCCTATAGTATCAGATATAAATTGTTTTGCTTCTATACTGCAAATAAGGTATACTATAATATAGATGTTAAATGATACATAAAGATACTATAGATGATTTTTAAATTGGACTCAAGTTGGTATCCTAGGCACCTGGAAGAAGCAAGTATTGGCACCCATAAAGGTCTTAGTCTTTGGAGAAGGTGGAAGGATGAAGCAGACATGCATCCTGCTTTAGAAGTGCCAGAGCTGCGACTGCGCTATTGCCTGCCTCTGCAATTCACTTAACAGCTTTGCAAGCCAGATAATGCGTTTGGCATAGGAATGTTACAGGCATTTATAGCACATGTTTGGGTAGTGACAGTTCAGATAATGAGGACTGCTGCCTTTGGAAGCTGGTGTGTCCTGTTGGGGAAATAAGTAATAATATAAAGGGGATGGAGCATGCAGCGGGAGAGTGGGGGTTACAGATTCTAGTTTATACGTGTCAGTCAAGGTGGGCCTCATTGAGAAGACCACGAAGGACGTGAGGGAGGGAGCCACGCAGGTATCTGGAGGAAGAGCATTCCAAGCAGAGGGGAGCGCCAGGACGGCCCTCCGGCAGGAGTGGGTCTGGATGCTAGTGTTTGGCAGGTCTGGCCGAATCAAGGAGAAGGCTGGGGGTGGGGCCGGGAGGCTGGAGAGGAGTGAGAGCTGGAGGAGATGAGTTGTACAGGGTGGGAGAGGATGTGTGCAGGGTATTGCAGGGTGTCCGGCTTTCATTCTGGGTGAGGGGGAGCGTTTGGCTGGAACAGAAGTGATAGGACCGCTGGCTGCCATGTGGAGAGGAGACTGAAAGCAGCCAGGACAACCAGTGAACGGGTACAGCAGCGAGTCTGGCCACAGAAGAGATGGTGGCACAAGTTTGACTAAGCAACTGGTCGGGTGAAAATGCCACTAGGTGAGATGGGCAAGACTGGGTGAAACCGGTTTGGAGGGAAAGTCCAAATTTCAGGTTACATGTTATGTTTGAGATGCCTCGTAAACATGCAGCAGGAGATAAAAAAAAAAAAAAAAAGTTGAATGTATGAGTTTAGAGTTCAGGGGAGAGGTGTGGGGGAGGGAAATCATTTGGAGAATCATCGACATATTTGAGACCTTAAGTTAGATGAGATCATAGGGGGTGGAGCGCATATAAAGAAGAGGACAGCTCTAAGGATAGAGGTTCCAGACACCCCAATATTAAAAAGTCATGGAGAAGTAGGACCCGAAATGAAGAAAGAGCAGCCAAAGGGAAAGAGGAAATCTAGGCAAGTGGTGTTGTGGGGGCCAAATGAAGGAAGCGTTGGTGACAGAGGGTGATGGCTGTCAGAGCTGCGGAGGCTCAGGCAGGTGAGGACAGACCGGCAGTCCTCCAGGGGGAGGTTAGCGAGACCTGTCCGAGCAGTTTGGGTGGAAGGGCGGTAGAGGAAGCTGACCGGGATGCATTTAGGAGGAACTGGGAGAAGACTTCAAGAGAGCAAAGATAGACAGCTCCTGAGTTCGCTATAAAAGGAAGGTGAGATAGGGTGGTAGTCAGCAGGGCATGTGGGGACAAGAGAGGCCTTAAAAAAATAAATAATGGCTTGTCATCGGAAGGGAAGTGATTCAGAAGAGAGAGGAAAGTTGATGATGTAGGCGAGGGAAGAAGGGCTAGAACGGTCTGAGTGGGTGAGGAGGGATGAGATGGAAAGAAGGGCGATTGACAGGACAGGAGCACGGTTCATCTGTGCCCAGGAGGGCGGAGGGGGCGAGTACAGAGGCGGGCAGGAAGGGGTGGGTGTGGCGGGAGCTGGGGGACCTCTTTTCCTCGTTTTCAGTTTCCTCAGCAAAGCAGGAACCTAGATTATCAGCTTAGAAAATGGAAGGACTTGGAGGACGCAGCGTGAGTGAGTGCCTGGCGGCATGCGGATCTGGGGTCATAACTTTAAAGTCAGAACAGTTAGCCTGATGATAGGACTCTCTCCAGCACGGTCAGCTGGTGCAGGGGATTCAGCAGGGCTGTAATTTACCAAATGAGCGCTCAGAACAATAGCAGGCAAAGGAGGTAAGGGCAGGGGCAAGGACGTACTTATAAAGATTGATGATGGCATTTAAGCTGGGTAAGGAGGAAAGAGGAACAACGGGACGTGAGGGAGAGTGAGAGGATGGGAGGACCAATGGATTGTAGGTTTGGTGAGTTTGAAGGATTATCGTTGTTGACAAGCCAGAGAGAATGAGCTGAAAAGAGAGGAAGTGCCAATAGAGTGAGTGGGATGCACAAAACTGAGATTACTGGTAACTGTTGCTTATAATGTGATCACGTGAGTGAGTGAGTGCTAGGACAGGTGTGAGGACAAGATCTTTGGAAGAGAAGAACTTGGGATTTAGAGGTGAGGATGTTGGAAAGACCATATGCATATTGAAATCATCGAGTTATGTGTGACTGGAATAGAGTTGGGAAGAAAAACAGCGAGTGAGGAGCCAAATCAAGACATGAGCAGGAAGGACAGGCAGTTGTAGGTAGGTGACAGCAACAGCAGAGAGCAGAGGAGAAGAGTCTGATGACATCAGTTCAAAGGGGGAGTTGTCAGGGCGGTGGAAGCGGGAATGTTCTGTAGCTGGAGATGAGGAGCAAGAGGACACCTGCGCCACCTCCATGCCCGGGGTGTGTGGATTGTGGGGGGAGAGCAGCCACCACCTGAGAGAGCTACCGGAAGCAGGGTCCTCTCTCTCTCTCTCTCTCTCTCTCTCTCTCTCTCACACACACACACACACACACACACACACACACACACCAGTTTAACCACTAGAAATATCTCTCAATCATGCCAGTGTCTTCCAGCCCTGGCAGAAATATAAATAAGCCACACTGTGGGTTATCTCAGCATTTCTGAGATTCATTTCACAGAGGTTTCTTAAAAGCCTAATAAACTCAGGTGAAAACTTTGTCAGGATTCTTTTTTTTTTTTTAATATATTTTATTGATTTTTTACACAGAGGGAGAGAGAGAGAGTCAGAAACATCAATGAGAGAGAAACATCGATCAGCCGCCTCCTGCACGACCCCCACTGGGGATGTGCCCGCAACCAAGGCACATGCCCCCAACCAGAATCGAACCCGGGACCCCCCAGTCCACAGGCTGACACTCTATCCACTGAGCCAAACCGGCTTCAGCTGTCAGGATTCTTGTTTGTAATAGAGGTTACTGCAAACAACATTGTCTAACAAAGCTTTTTCCTTTATTATTTTAATTGGTATCACTGGTATTCTAATTACAAAACATTGTAAAATGCATTTTATTTTTTAAAAATAGAAATGGATAAGAAACCTAAAATTAAATAATAAAAATTTTAAATTTCTAAAGGAAAATAGAGCAGAATATCTGCTCTGATACAGCAGAATAACTTCACAGACTTGGAGTAGGCAGAAATTTCTTAGCTGGGACCCAGAACGCATTGAGCATAAGAGGAAAAAATAAAGTTGACTAAATCAGAATTAAATACTTCATCAAATTATTATAAAGAAAATGGATAGGCAAAATATTTACAATACTTATATCTGACAGTGTCATGTATAAGTTTAAAAGCTTAACAACTTAATAAGATAAGCAACCTGGGCCAAAACATTTGATGAAATACATACTTCATAAATGGAAATTTACAAATGACCAATAAACTAATGAAAAGGGTGTCAGTATTGTTACTCGACAGAGAAATGCAAATTCCAACCACAGTGATATTCCTCTGAGCACAGCCATTAGAGTCCACGAATCAGCTTTACCTAGTGCTAATAAGGCTGTGGGGCTGCTGGGGTGGAGCCCAGTCTGGGGGTTTCTCATAAAGTTAAACACGCATCTCCCTGAGACCCAGCAGTTCCCCTCTCAGGCATTTGCCCAAGACAAAGAAAAACACACGTCCCCACAGACTTACACAACAACAGTGGCTGTAGCTGTGATTGCCCCAAACTACAAACCACCCAATTGTGAATGTTCGGCAACAGGAGCATGCGTAAACGAAGGGTGGTGCACATGTCCGTAGGACAGAATTCTAGTTAGCAATGAAAAGGAATGAATGGTGCACGCAACAACCTGTATTAGCCTCAAATGCATTGTGTTGGGCCGAAGAAGCCCTAGCAGAATAGTGTATGCTGATGCTTCCATTTCTGTGAAATTTTAGAACAGAACAAGCTAATCTATTGTGAAGGAAAGAACAGCAGTACTTGCCTCTGGGAGGGGTGCCAGATTGGGGATTTTTCCAGAGCAATAGGAGTGTTCTACATCTTGATACAGATGTGGGGTACACAGAGTGTGCATCTATCCACTCACCGGCCTGTGCACTGGAGATCTGGGCACTTCACTGTGTTTAGATCAAATCTCAACTTTTTAAAAAATCGCTTATAGAAATTTACTGGCATTCCTCAGATCCTCCTGAGAAACTTTATAGTTTAGGAATAGTTGGCTTACCTTTATTTTTCTAGAGCTACAAACACTGCAGTGTCTAATACAGTTGAAGTTGGGGGGAGGGGTGCTAAAAGGAAAGTTTCCGGGAAAAAAGTTACAGCTGGGCTGAGCCTTGAAGGACAAGTTGACTTGCTGTGCACAGAAGCCTGAGAGAGCATCTGAGAAGAGAAAAGTACCTCATAGACGGGACAGTGCTGCTGAGGTGTCCGTTAGAGAGGAAGGTGCAGGCGGAGGTGAGCGTGGGTACCACACCGAGGGACTGGTACCTGCTCGCCTCTTCCTCCAGAGTGTTGGGAAAACTCAAACGCAGTAATAAACCATTTTAATGTAAAAACCCTTTGTAAACATACCGGACAGTAACAACATACAGTCTACCTATGGTGGTGCTTTGATCCTAAAACAAAGACTGGTAACGTTGTTTGCAAACATAGTATTTCTTTCAGTCCGGTTTTTGGTGACACGGCTTTGACGTAGTTTTTTTTCTTGGTTTCAGGGTTCAAAAAGGATTCTTCGCTCCAATGAGATCATCCTTCCAGCCAGTGGACTGGTGGAAACAGAGCTCCAATTAACCTTCTCCCTTCAGGTAAGAATCTGCTCACTCATATGCCATGTCCAGTCTAGTCCCTGGACAGCCCTCTAAGCTGGAAACCGTTTTATCCGAGAGCAGACATGGCCCCAGGAATGAAAGCCACCAGTGAATTAGCCAGCGCAGGAGTGGATTAGAGTCACCTAGAGCTGCCATGACTAGCCGGAGGCCAGAGTAGTCACTTAGCCGCCATGATAAGTATGCCAAGCCCCGGATGGGCTGCTGGAAAATATACCGGGTCTCATTCTTCTCTTCCCTTTCCTTAGGTGAGGCTGTTAGCTCACCTGTCCTCCCACGCTCTGCCCCATCGCCTCTTAGTGACTCACAGCGCACAACCATTTGCCCTCATCTTGTAGTCTCCATCCATTCCCTTCTCCTCTGTATGTCTGTCTTTCATCACAACCCCAGTAGGCCAAATTAAATGCATGGAGGAAACACCTGAGCACATGGCAAGGAAAGGGGCAGTTTTCTGGACATGTGCTCTGTGCCAGGCACTGCTGTAGACAGTGGAGACTCAGCAATGAAAGAAACAGGCAAGATAAAGTCATCAGAGAACGAGATAATTTCCAATGTGGAGAGGAGAGTGAAGGAGAGGAAACTGGGTAATCCTATCTAATAAAAGAGTAATATGCAAATTGACCATCACTCCAACACAAGATGGCTGCCCCCTTGTGGTCCAAAATGGCTGGCCTCATGTGGACACAAGGTGGCCAGTATGGGGGAGGGTAGTCGGGAGGGACCAGGCTTGCAGGGGAGTGGTTAGGGGTGATTAGGTTGGCAGCAGAAGCGGTTAGGGGGATCAGGAAAGCAGGCAGGCAAGCAGTTGGGAGCCAGCAGTCCTGGATTGTGAGAGGGATGTCTGACTGCCCGAGGGGTCCCAGATTGGAAAGGATGCAGACTGGGCTGAGAGACACACCCCTGCACAAATTTCGTGCATCAGGCTTTAGTGGGATATGGAAGGTTGGGTGGTGGGAGGACTTTGGGAAGCCTCACTGAGGAGAAGGAAGTATTGGAGCTGAGAGCTGGGTTTTAGGAAAGAGCCATCACAGGATGATGGGGGCAGGAGGAACTGTAAGTACGAACTGTGACGGCCCTGAGCCAGCACAGGTGTTGCATGGTCATGCATTCTGAAGCCCTGTTATTAGGTATGTAAACGTGTGGGAGTAAGTCTTCTTCATGAATTGACCCCTTTTTCATCAAGTGGTCTTCTCTCTGTTCTGTTCTTTGTTCTGTACTGCAGAGTGGAGCCAGGTGCCGAGCAGAATCAGACCCCAGCAGCAATTCAGTGGCTCTACCCCTTACTCCCCCGTGACAGAAGGAGATGGGGAAGCCCGAAAGATGTGTGCCCTCTGCAGGACGATCCCACCGCGGACCCCGTTGCTCACTAACCGTGCTTGATTCTGTTTGTACTTGGCAGTACCCGCACTTCCTGAAGCGAGATGCCAACAAGCTGCAGATCATGCTGCAAAGGAGAAAACGTTACAAGAACCGGACTATCTTGGGCTACAAGACCCTGGCCGTGGGGCTCATCAACATGGCAGAGGTGAGAGGAACGCGGTCTTCAGACGGTCGGCGTTTAGATCATTGTCTGAGAGACACACCGGCCCAGCCATGAAAGCCCAGCAAGTGACTTCCCAGCCTGCTGCGGGGGGCTTCATTTGATAAGTTAGTTCTTATATTGGAAATGCAGGATATACTTTAAAAAAATTTTTTTTATATATTTTATTGATTTTTTACAGAGAGGAAGGGAGAGGGATAGAAAGTCAGAAACATGGATGAGAGAGAGACATTGATCAGCTGCCTCCTGCACGCCCCCTACTGGAGTTGTGCCCGCAAGCAAGGTACATGTCCCCCACCAGAATCAAACCTGGGACCTTTTAGTCCGCAGGCCGACGCTCTATCCACTGAGCCAAACTGGTCTCGGCAGGATATACTTTTTACAAGGACTTTCTCCTACACATCAAGTTTTTTCTTTAACTTAAAAAAAAATTCATGCACTAATTGGTTTGGCTCAGTAGATAGAGCGTTGGCCTGCAGACTCAAGGGTCCCAGGTTCAATTCCAGTCAAGGGCGTGTACCTTGGTTGTGGCCACATCCCCAGTAGGGGGTGTGCAGGAGAAACAGCTGATCGATGTTTCTCTCTAATCAATGTTTCTAACTTTCTATTCCTCTCCCTTCCTCTCTGTAAAAAATTAATAAAATATATTTTAAAAAATTCTAAGTTATAGAAAGGTTGTAAGAATATATAAACAAATTCTCATATATGCTTTACCCAGATTCTCCAGTGTTAACATATTACCACATTTGCCTTATTTTTCTCTATGTATATATGTCTGCATATTTTCTTTTCTGAACATTGAGAATCACATTAATATTGCTCTATGTGAATTTCCTAAGTTTGTGGACACCATGCCTTCATGAAGATCAGGACAGTGTCACTGATACAAGGTTACCATCTAGCTCAGGTCCCCATTCCGATGATTGTGCCGTGCTCCAGTGACATCCTTTCTAGGCCCGGATTTAACCTAGGATTAGGTGTTGCATTTGGTTGTCCTGTCTCTGTAGTCTCCTTCAACCTACAACAGGCCATGTCTTCATGCCCTTATTACTTTTTAAGAGTATAGGCTGGTGACTTTATGGAATGTTCCTCATTTGGACTTGTCTGATGTTTTCTGAAGATTGGGTATCAATCCGAGGGACAGGGGACAGGGCAGGGATCTGTACTGTAGGTCCTTTTCCTCACGGTAAGGTGAGCGCGGTGACCGCCACCTGCAGGCTGGTCTCACCAGCCTGGAGAACTAGCTTCTCTGTGAGGGAGCTACGCTCCAATGTCATCCTAGACTTTGGCAGCCATTTTCCATCTCAGGCCTTGGTTTTTATCTTGAAGCACATGGTCTGAGCGGTGGTTGGCACTTTCAGAGACCGTTTTAAAAAAGCCCTTGACAAGAATAGCGCAGCCGTATGTTGGAAGATGGTGAGAAAGGACACGTATTAGCAGAAGGCCATTCCCGCCGGCTTGCGCATCCACTGGTGTTCGTGGAAACGGCCACCTCCGCGGACCCCTCCCAGTAAGGCGCTCCCGCTGCCTGTGACCTAGGTGATGCAGCACCCCAACGAGGGCGCCCTGGTGCTCGGCCTGCACAGCAACGTGAAGGACGTGTCCGTGCCGGTGGCGGAAATAAAGATCTACTCCCTGTCCAGCCAGCCCATTGACCACGAAGGAATCAAGTCCAAGCTCTCCGGTAAGAGGGCTGGGGGTGTGCAGCCCGTCGCCTGGGCTCCTGGGGGGAAGCGGAATGAGAGAGCGCCCGCGATGTCCTCAGGAGGGAGAAGTTTAGAGATCCCTGCAAATAGCACGCAGCCCCCGTGGCTGTGGCCCTCCTCCTCCCCGCCATATTTCCACCCGCCATATTTCCCCCGCCCAGAGCCGTGCCTCCACCAGCCTCATGGGCCAGCCCTTCCCGTTGCGAGGTTTTCTCACTGAGGTGTCTGTTTCCAGATCGCTCCCCTGACATTGACAATTACTCTGAGGAAGAGGAGGAGAGCTTCTCTTCAGAACAGGAAGGCAGTGACGACCCGCTGCACGGGCAGGTAACGTCCCACAGCCGCCTGAGGAGCAGCGCCAGAGCGCGGGGTTCCCAGCCTCATTCTGTCCCCCCACCCCCCCCACCTAGGACCTGTTCTACGAAGACGAGGACCTGCGGAAAGTGAAGAAGACGCGGAGGAAACTCACCTCCACCTCTGCCATCACGCGGGTGAGCCTCGGAGGTCCGGGGAACGTCCGAGCTGAGGTTTTCAACTGATGGCGGGGGCCCGG
>PVJN01015779.1:0-43684 GCA_004026805.1 Lasiurus borealis | reverse complement strand
GAGTGAACTGATAATTCTCAGGGGGAAAGTGGTGAGGGGAGTGCAGGGAGAGACTGAACAAAAATCATACATCTATTGATGAGGTCAATGGGGGGAGGTAAGGGTAGAGGGAGGGGTGGGAGCAGGGTGGAGGGAAACTATGGAGGGAAAAAAAGAGAAACAAGTATAATAATCTGAATAATAAAGATTTAATTTTTTTAAAAGACTTATTTTTAGCAATTTTCTCAAATTCTTTATAGCTTCTCCCATTAGGAAGTAGATTTTATTTCCCTACCTCTTGAATCCGGTGCACTTGTGATTTTCTTTGACCAACAGAGACATGATGGGAATGATGTGGGGGCAATGATGCTGTGTGAGTTCCAGAGCACAGGCCTCAAGAGGCCACTTTTGGCCACTCCCCTGCGTCTGCCATATTCAAAACAGAACAGAACAAGCAGTGCCCAACTGGTGTGGTTCGTGGTTGAACAGTGTGACCTATGAACCAGGAGGTCATGGTTCAGTTCCCAGTCAGGGCACATGTGTGGTTTCTGGGCTCGGTTCCCAGTAGGGGGTTTTCAGGAGGCAGCTGGTCAATGATTCTCTCTCATCATTGATGTTTCTATCTCTCTCTCCCTTTATCCTCTCTGAAATCAATAAAAACATATTTTAAAAAAACACACACAGAGAACAAACTGTGCTACTAGAGGTTAAGAGGCCACATGGGAGAGAACAAAGGCATCTCAGCTGACAGCTTCTGCCAACTCTCAGAACTCCAGCCCAGCCAACCCACAAAATCATGAACAATAATAAATTATTACTGTTTAAAGTCACTAAGCTTTAGGATCATTTGTTACACAGAAATATATAACTAGCATAAGTGATATACTATGTGCATAGATTGAAGACTAAATATTTTAAAGACATCAGTTATTACCAAACTGATCTATAGAGTCAATACAACTCCAATAAAAATACCAACGGATTAATTTTGTGGCAAGATAATTCTAAAAACAATCTAAAAAAATGTCAAGGACCTAAAACATGTCATTTGTAAGGAACAAAGTGTGAGAACTTACCCAGTGAAATATCAGGGTTTATTACAACCCTACACTGATTAAGAGAATGTAGTATTGGTACAAGATTAGATAAACCAATGGCAAAGATTGGAGCCCAGAAATATGCACACACATGCACACACACAAATAATTGATGACAACTGCAGAGACAATGATATTAAAGAGAACTGTAGAAATAATCATTTTTTTAATAAGTGATACTCAGTTAATTGGATATCCATACAGAAAAAAAATCTAACTCGATCCTTAACCTCATAATATACACCAACATGAATTCCAGGTAGATTATGAATCTAAATGCAAATAAATAATAGCACTTTTAGAAGATAATATAGGAAAAGATCTTCATAAGATCAGGGTGAAGAATAACTTCACTAATAGAACATAAAAAGTACTAACCATAAAAATGGAAAAATCTCTCAAACATAATGTTGAGTGAAAGAAGTTATGGTCGAAAAAAACACATTCTTTTCTTCAATACATTTAAGTTTTTAAAATAGGCAAAAACTAAACGACAGGATTTAGAAATATGAGCTTAAGTGGTAAAGCTATGAGGAAAAGTAAAGACATGATTATTATTAAAATCAGGATAATAGTTACCATTGGCAGAAGGAGAGGAGTAATAATTTGGGAGAGATGCAACAGAGGGTTTGGGGGTAAAAAGGTCGCTAGGAATGTTTTGTTTTCTTGATGAGGCCAGTATTTGCACAAGTGTTTGCTCTGTGATAAATTACTGAATTCTGTATGTTTATGTACTTTTCTGCAGATGCATTATATCCCATAAAAAAAAAACACCTGTGTTAAATAAAATTAAAAAAAGATGACAGACTTTCCACTAGCAAGTCTGGGTAGTGGAATATAACAAAACAATGCCTTCAAATTCCAAAAGATGATTACTTTCAATATATATTATTACATAGTTACAGGTAAGTTATTTATCAAATGCATGAATTATATAAAAACATTTTCAGACATATATGAATAAAAAACAATTTACCTTTCACAACTCTCTATAAGGAAGTTTCTTGAAGATATGCTTAGCAAGATAGGAGTAGTAAACCAAGAAAGAGGTGCCAACAAGCCCTGGCAGTTAGCTCAGTTGGTTGGAATGCCATCTGGTACACCAAAAGGAGGTTGGGGTTCAGTTCCCAGACAGGCACAAACCTAGGTTCTGGGTTCAATCCCTGGTCCGGTCACACTGGGAGGCAACCAATCAATGTTTCTTATATCAATGTTTCTCTCTCTCATCAATAAACATGTCCTCCAGTGAGAATAAAAGAATAAATAATAAAAGAAGTGTCCACAAATGTGGGATGCCACCAATCCAATGCCAATAGAAGTCCCCAATCTAGGGTGTGATAAAAGGAGAAACCTTATTCAGATAAACAGTTTGCAAAGCAGCCTTCAGTAGAAAATGAAAGTGCACTCCCAAGTTACAAACCAAGTGTCCCTTTTATAAAATTCTCACCTCATCCCTGATTGGTCCATTTCTATGCAAATGAGGAATTCAAATCTGCACAGTCTGATTGGTCCAAATGGCACTGCTCTGATTGGTGAGAGCTGTGTGTTCTAATTGATCATTATGGAGCTTTTCTGATCGGTTAGCAAAGATGCAAATGAGAGTATAGCTTTGATTGGACAGAGCAGATCTCAGCCTATTGGTTAAAAGACCATTCCAGAAACTCCCATATAAGGGTGGGCTCAGATGGCAGGAGCACAGTACAAGAGGCTGGCTGCTTAGTCTGAGGCTTTTTCCCTAAAATGCAGTGTGCACGAGAGGCCTCTGCCAGCAATGGCTGCTACACTTTAGTTATGAATTTGAGCCCAATTAATCATAAGGAGCCCTTCTTAGCAGGTTACTCCTTCTAGAGATCAGCAGAAAAAACATTGGTTTCTAGAAATAGCTATGTAATTCATAAATACAGTGAAGAGAAGTTGCAGAACAAATAGTGGAAATTGGAATAGGGGAGCTCAGGTCCCAAGAGGAAATTCTCCTGTGAAACATTTTCCTCACTAGAAGTTCTGATGTTGTAAATAGTTTAGAAAAATAGAGTAAAAGAAAAAGAAAGCAGTTTTTATCATTTAAATCAATGTGAGAAAATTAAGATCAAAGTACATCCTTTGGTTGTATAGGGAATAAGGTCTTTGTCATAATAATATAAACAGTCTTTATAATGTAAGCAAATTTATTCATTTTTTATTTCTAGAATCAACCTAGAGCTAAAGCATAAACAGCATTGACTTTGACAATATAAAATTAAAGTATATAAATGACAGAACCAGGGTTATGGAAGAGGGAAAGGGAATGAAGGGAAGAGCACAGATACAATATTTTCATCATACAATGAAGAGAATCAAAAGATATTGCCTCGCCTGGTTGAATGTGGATCTATGAACCAGGAGGTCACAGTCCCATTCCAGGTCAGGGCATATGCCTGGATTGTGGACTCAATCCCCAGTGCAGGACATGTAGGAGGCAGCCAATCATTGATTCCCTCTCTTTATTGATGTTTCTATCTCTCCCCTTCCCTTCCTCTCTGAAATCATTAAAAAATACATTTTTAAAAAAGATATTGCCTCTATTTGATAGAACAAGAAATAAAGGCATGGCCCTCTATCATCTGTGCTCTGTCTACCTTCTTAATCTAATCTTAAAGCCTCTCACATTGCCTCCTATTGACTTTATTGACTCCCTTCAGTGCCTCAGATGTCTTCACTGTCTGCTCAAGCATGAGTCGCTGACAGTTGGAATGCTCTGTGTTCTTTTTTGCTCATTTAACATCTTCATCGTCCAGATCTCATTTCAAGTATCACTTCCTCAGGGAAGCCTTCCCTCACTCTCCACATTAGATCAGGTTACCCTGTTAAATACCCGGATAGTGCACTGCACCTTCTTTTCCATTGCTCTGATCATAGTAACTCGGGTATGGGTATTGGTCATGGTTGCCACAATAATTCTGCATAATAACCATCACCGAAGTAGTATGCAAAAATAAATATTTGAGCCTTTGGGGAAGTTCAACTGATGTGAGTTTGGCTTGGTGGGACTCACTCATGCATAAGTGTCAGTTGCAGGTCAGGTAGACAGGTCTGCTGACCTTGGTTGGACTCTCTCAAGCGTGGGGCATTGGCTGGGATAGTCTTTTTCTAACAGGTAACCCAGAATTGTTCTTAGTGCCAGCTTCCCAAGACTATAAGTAGATAGACACAAGGTCGACTCAGAATGGGCACACGAGCACTTTTGCCTCATTCTATTGGCAAAAGCAAATGCACGGTTAACTCAGATAGACTTTACCTATTGTAGGGAGGACTGCAAAGTTAAATTACAAAGGGAATAGATATGGGAAGGGGAGGATGGAAACTGGGCCCATTTGCTTGTCTTTTTTAGTGTGTTAAGTTACATATAACATAAATTTAACCATCTTAACAATTTTAAGTGTATAGTTCAATGGCATTAAATACACTCACAATGTTTTGTAGCCATCACCACCGTCCATCCCCATAACTCTTTTTAGCTTGTAAAACTGAAACTTTATACCTATGAAACAGTGATCCCCCTCCACTCCCCTGCCACTGGCAACCACCATTATCCTTTCGGTCTTTATGATTTAGACGACTCTAAGTACCTCATATCATTGGCATCATAGTATTTGTGTTTTTGTGACTAGTGTACTACACTTAGTTTAATGTGTTCAAGTTTAGTTCATGTTGTAGCATCTGTCAGAATTACCTTCCTTTCTAAGGCTGAATAATATTCCATTTTATGTATACAACATGTTTTGCTATCCATTCATTCGTGGAGTTGCTTCCACTTTTGACTATGGTGAGTAATGCTACTACTATAAATGTGTGTACAAATGTCTCTTTAAGACCCTACTTTCAAATCTTATGGGTCTACACCTGGAAGTGAAATTGCTGGGTCATATGGTAATTCTATTATTAATTCTTTGAAGAACCTCCATACTGTTTTCACAGCAGCTGTACCAATTTAGCTTCAGAACTGGGCCTATTTTTTGCAATCTATCTGCTACAGGATGATTTATTTCATTAGTGCCTGTTTCTCCCAGGAGACTATAAAGCACTATAAGGGCAGGAATTATGTTTTGTTTGTTCACTATTTTATCTTCAATGGCTACCACAAGTGCCTGACATATAATAGTTACTCAATAACTATTTTAAATCTGTGCCTGATAACTTTAATATCTGAGCTCCTGTATATCTATTGTCTGTTTTTTATGGACATCCGTCATATTATCATGTTTATGCATATGCCTGGTTTAACTTTGACTTGATGTTGGTTGTATTAGAAAAAATGTTTATATGCATAACTTGAAGTCTCAGATGATGAAACTCTGATATTTATGTTTGCTTTTGCTTAATGTTAGTGGGTGGGGGAGGTTGGGAAGGGGGACAATAAAAATCCAGTTGCAGGAGCTGAGATTTTTCTGGGTCAGGAAGAGGAGTGGAAGCTGGGTTATAGCAGCCTGGGCCAGAGTTGGTTGAGCTCTTGGATATAACAGGCTATTTTTAATATGCCCAGCTTTTCTCATTGTCTTTAGCAAGAGAACTGACCCTCTATTACTGGAGGTGAAAATTCTCCCTCAATAAATATTTGTTCAATTAGACACTGGATAAATCTAATGCTCTTTATTCTTGGCCTTTTTGCAATATTTAATACTTTGGGAGAAATGAAAATGTTGCAATTTTTCAAAAATGCCTGCAGCTGTTTCTACATTCTAGAGGTGGCAGCAAGATTCATCTTTGGGAGAGTCTTTTGTTTGGGAAAATGCTTTAATAAGCCTCTTAAGTATGCAAAGGTGAAGCCAAGAAATTAGTCTGGAAGGGGAGGTTGAGACAGTGAACTACACTGAGAGAAAATGTAAAATGGGCCTGGTGTGCAGAAGTTGTAATGATGTAACCAAAATTTTTGCTTTCTTGGGTAGGAGTTAAGGGGGATGGAGGGCCCAGGACTTGGGGGGAAGAAGTCCTGAGTTTAGCAGAGTCATAGGAAGAGCTTCCAACACCCTGTAAGGGGTACAGGTAATCCCCTGCTCTAATTCAAGTCTCTGCTTCTGTGTCATTTCTGCAGCTTGAGTCTGTGGTACTGAGCTGGTCCACAACTGGGAAGGCATCTTAGTGAGGAACTGGTCCCCACATTGCACATAAGCCTAGAGCTGCAGTTTAGAGCTGGCAGCTGTGAATGGCGCCCAAGTTATGTGCCTCATTGACAACTCCTGTCACTCCCTCTGTACCCAATTGCTCCCTCGACCCTGGTCATTTCATTCCTTAAGTAACTCAAATCTCTCCCCTCCTTTCCAGCCCATGGCTCCTGCCCTTCAGGCCTGGAGGATCTGACCTGGACAGTTACAATAGCCTTAAGCCAACCTCCATATTCATCTGCTCTAGTTCATCATCACAGCTACAAAGTGATTTTTTCCAAAGCAGATCTGGTTGCAAGCTTTCCTATGCAGAATCTTCTGCTACAGGGTAAACTCTCAGCTCCAGCAGATGGCAGGCAGTGCTCTCCACCATTCAGCCCTAACAGCTTTTCTTCCCCTATGTCATGTGTTCAGGGCACATGATGGCAGAGTGATTGGATGAAGGGCGCAAACCCATGAAGATATGAATACCAGTTGTCACTAATTAACAGTAGTCATGAGTAATGACCCAGTCTTACCTGTGCATAGGCTGTGGCGAGGATTCTGTGAGCCAGCATGTCTAAAATCTAAGAACAGTGCCCGAGGATGGTGCTACCTAATACTGTGTACTTATATTACCATCATTCTAATATTCCCAAATATTCCTACTTCCCATTGTTTGTGCTATTTCCCCTCAGCCACCTCCACCCTAATGTCCTTCCCCTCTCATATGCTTGACAAATTCCTATTCACCTTCCAAGGCTTCTGTCACCTCCTCCATGAAGCTATTTCTGGTCCTTGATGGCTCTCTCTGTTCTCCTAGGAGCACTCTGACATTCACTCCTCACTGGCATCACAGCTCTCTGCTCACATGTCTGTCTCCCCATCAGGTTATGGGTTATAGGTGAACAGGTTTCCCCACCTTATTCTCTCTTTTCCTATTGCCCAGCACATAGTAGATATGCAATAAGTATTTCTCAAATTGAAGTCCATCTGCCATCCTACGCTGTTGTATGGTCAAAATGGGACCATGTCTCAGTCATCTTTGTGCTCCTTGGTTCTTAATCTTGCACATTAAATTTCTCCCTCTATCCACAGCCAACACCCTTCAACCAGTCCTATAAAAGCCCATATTGCCCAGCACTGTCTGAGTAATTATCATTTTAGACATTGCTTTGTGCCTGGTATATGTTGGAACAGGTCATTCTTTGACCTGTCGGCCACTTCTTGCTATTTATCAACCCTCCTGCTCTTTTGCCAATAGCTTGCAATCATAGGCAGAGAATTCAGAGAGTGTTTAGAGAGTTGACACAAGGAGAAAATAGGCAGCTTATGTTGTGACCCCAGTTCCCATAGAATGCCTATGTGCTTATGACTTATTCAAATAGGGTCTGGATTAGCAAGAGTCTGGAGAATTGGATGGGGGCATAGAAGGAGAACCAAATGGTCTTTGGCAACAGAAAGCTTCATTGCAAAGGAAAACATCCACTTAAATAAAATATGAAGCAAATCAGTATGCCAACTTTTTGACCTTGGATACTTTTTATTTCATTATATACTGGCATTAAAGTACTCTGAATGATCTCAAAAGGATGGTTAAGGATATCCATTTTTCATACATGTTCTTAGTGCTATTGAAACTGAGGAGAGAGATAAGTTCAGTGAACATTAAAAACAATAATTGCTTTGTCCAGCCAAGTGGCCTGACTATACCACCAAGTCAAACCCATCAGCAAGTCTGTAAAAGGCATGATGCCCTCCAGCCCTTTCCCAGGAGATGACTTACTGCTGCTGACCAGAATCGGACCGTGTTTTCTATCACATAAGATTCAGAGAACTGATGACCCTGGTTTTTCTTAAAACCAATAGCTCAATGTTTCAAATTTCTCTTACCTGCATAGGAACTGGATAGGGAAGAAGTAGGGTGTTTTGAAAAGTCATTCATTAAAGAGAAACAGGCACGAGGAGAGGCCATGGAGAAAGGAGAGCCGAGTGCTCACCAGCTTGAGAGGACATGGATTTTAGAGTGGTCACTCCATTCCTGGGGCTGTTCCTCTATGGGGACTCTGCTGCCTGGGCATTGGCTCCACAGTGGGCTTTCAGTGGACTTGTTTTCCGGGAGTGCTCAGAGGTTCTGCAATAGAGGATTAGTGAAACAGAAAGTGGCTTATGTAATGATGGCTTCCGCCTGAACTGGGGAAACATTTAGGAACCTCTAACACTTTAGCAACAAGGTCTACAATCCTAGGAGCCTTGAGGTTATGCTCCTCCATCTTCCTTAATTATTAAGCAGAGCCACCAGTGGTTCTTCCCTCCCTTTGTCTTACAATGTCCCCATGGTATACATAAGGGACAAGGGACTCTGGGAAGAGTTGTGAGGTTCCTGGGGGCAGGGAGGGAGGGACAACTTCCTATTGTAAACGTTTTTTTAAAAAATATATATTTTATTGATTTTTTACAGAGAGGAAGGGAGAGGGATAGAGAGTTAGAAACATCAATGAGAGAGACATCGATCAGCCATCTCCTGCATGCCCCCTACTGGGGATGTGCCCACAACCAGGATACATGCCCTTAAACGGAATCGAACCTGGGACCTTTCGGTTCACAGGCCGCTGCTCTATCCACTGAGCCAAACCGGTTTTGGTGTAAATGGTTATTTTTTAGCTTCCTAAATTTTGTGCCATGTGACTACAATGATATTCAAAGAATAACTACAATTCTAAATAGAATGCCCATACCCTTGGCCTTGTGAGCATTTCTGGGAAAGGCGCATGCCCCATGCTGGGCACTGTCCCAGTGTTTTCCTGGAGCCCGGGAGAGAGATAGGCAACTGCCTCGGGATAGCCAGTAGAAGCGAGGGAGGGCCACACAAGCCTGGGCTGCCATGGAGCGTTCCCACTGGAGAAGAAAGCCAACACTGCGTCTCCACAGCAACGCTGGAGGCCCTCACTCTGTCCTCCCTCGCACTTTTCAGTTGCACGAACCTTTCCTGCTTTACAAATAAAAAAATGAAATCGTCCATATTACAATGAACTGAAGAAAACCCCTGAGCTCGGATGCAGGGGGCTGTCTGCACAAGCTCCTGGAAGACTCCAGGTGAAGGAAGCAGAGTGGCAAGGTGGTTAGGAGTTTTGAAATCAGGGGCACCTAGAACTAAATCCTGGTCTGATCAATGCCTAGACTCAGGATTGGGCAAATTACCAGACTTGCTAGAACCTCCATTTCTTCCGTTAGGAGCTGGGGCGGATAATGGTCATTCCCTGCGTGTAAGCTCCATGAGGGCAGGGACTTGTCTCTGCTATTTCCTGCTATAACTTGGCCTGGGCAGGGCTGATGCAGATAGGTGCTCACTGCATAGTTTTCAGGTGAGTGGTGAGTGATAACTATCTCATAGGACTATTGTCAGGACTGAACAAGAAAGCACATGTCAGATTAGCAGAGCATCAGGCTTTTGTTGAACACAAATGTGATCTTTTGTTGTCATTATTAATTTGGATAACAACTTGTCAAGATTACTTTCTTTCCCTTTTTTATTTTTTAACTTGTTATTGAACTATAACATATATGTGTGTGTGTGTGTATATGTATATATACATATATATATACATATATACACACAAAATTATTTGAATATTTGAGCTCCACCTACTTTGTCCAAGGCCCCTCTGCCTAATCATCCCTCCCACAACATACTATTCCTGTCCATCAGTGCAGGGATCACATCTAACTAGTCAGTTAAATGGAGGCCAGTTGGCTGCACTGTTCCTACTTAGAAACCAATGTGGAAAAGTCTTTGTTCTCTTGAAATACCAGCAACAGCCTTTGGAGAGTCTGGTCATGAGCATATGTCAATGTAGAGATTTGGTCAAGGACACATCTTAGCTCTAGGGCCTTCTGTGGTTTCTGAGTGCTGACTGCAAATGAGCCACAAAGTTAATGGTTTTCTCATCTCCTCTCTTAAATGGGGTCCTGCCTTTCATAATGATGGTGCCAAGAGCTACTAGACAATAGCCCTAGCCAGGTAGCTCGGTTGGTTAGAATGTTTTCCCAATAAATCAATGTTGCAGTCAGGGCACATATAAGAATCAGTCAATGAATGCATGAATAAGTAGAACAAGTCTCTCTCTCTCTCTCTCTGCTCTCTCCTTCTTTTCCTTCCTCTCTCTAAAATAAAAAAAATAAAAATTCTTAAATAAAATACCAAATAGATAAGGATAAACTAGGGAGTGGTCCTTTGATGTACTCATTCATTCATTCATTCATTCATTGGACATTAACTTTAGGTGGTGTTATCACTGAGTTACAAAACAAGGATAAAACCATAAACAAATGATGGTCCCTGCCATGTAGAATTAATAGAACTAACAGGTATAATGAGTGTTATAAAAGGGAAAGTCTGGAGTTCTTTGTAAATACAGGATAGCCCAAAAAATGTATATGCTCTTTGAATGATTATAAAGTCAGTGTTTATTAACACACATTTTGTTTGCAAAGTTTAATAGAATCTACAGAAATGAATAATATTTTTTGTCAATGCCTGTATTCAAACTGATGACCATTCTGGCCCAGGCATGGCCCCTAACATGATTCAATGGAGTCTTAAACCTCAAGAATCAGCCCTACAGCAAAATATCAGATATATGTTGTAGCAATATCTGTACCAATACAACTCCTAGGAAAATAGAAACTAAGGAGAAAATAAACAAATGGGACTACATCAAAATAAAAAGTTTCTGCACAGCAAGAGAAATTATTTTTTAAAAAAAAGCCCACTGCATGGGAGAACATATTTGCCAATGTTATATTGACAATGATTTCATCTCCAAATTTTACAGAGAATTCATACAACTTAACAAAAGAAAGCTAAACAATCCAATCAAAAAAACAGGCAAAGGATCTAAATAGACACTTTTCAAAAGAAGACATACAGAAGGCCAACAGACATATGAAAACATACTCAAAGTCACTAATCATCTGGAGATGCAAATCAAAATGATAGTGAGGTACCATCTCACACCTGTCAGAATGGCTATCATCAACAAATTAACAAACGACAAGGATGTGGAGAAAAAGGAATCCTGGTGCACTGCTGGTGGGAATGCAGACTGGTGCAGTCACTGTGGAAAACAGCATGGAGCTTCCTCAAAAAAATTAAAAATGGAACTCCCATTAGACCCAGTGATACCACTTCTAGGAATATATCCCAAGAAACCAGAAACACCAACCAGAAAGGATATATGGATCCCTATGTTCATAGCAGCACAATTCACAATAGCTAAGATTTGGAAACAGCCTAAGTGCCCAGCAGATGAGTGGAGTAGAAAACTGTGGTACTTCTACACAATGACATACTACACTGCTGTAAAAAAGAAAGAACTTTCACCATTTGCAACAGTGGAGATGTACCTGGAGAGCATTATGCTAAGCGAAATAAGCCAGTCAGAGAAAGATGAGTATCACATGATCTCATTCATATGTGGAATATAATGAATAACATAATGAACAAAAATAGAGCCAGAGGAAAAAATATTTTAGAATGTAACAGAAGTAATCTTGTTACTTGCAGATTTTTAATATTTCCTAAAACTTTTGTAATATTATACTATGTTAGTACAGTTTGGGTAAAATTATTATATATAAAATTTATTTTTTCTTGGCACATTTATGTTTATTGCATGTAATATTACTATATTTAAATTTTTTAATATTAATATTTATTGTATGTAAATGACTAATTATTTTGTATCTACAATCTGGTAATAGATTTATTTTGTATATTGTAAAATAGATAAATCAGCCCTGGCTGGTTTAGCTCCGTGGATAGAGTGTTGGCCTACATACTGAAGAGTCCCGGATTCAATTCTGGTCAAGGGCACATACAATCGAATCCCAGATTCAATTCTGGTTGTGAGCTCGATCCCCAGTAGGGGGAGTGCAGGAGGCAGCTAATCAATGATTCTCTCTCCTCACTGATGTTTCTATCTCTCTCTCCCTCTCCCTTTCTCTCTGAAATCAATCAATCTCTCTCTCTATATATATATATATATTTTTTAAGAATCATTTCCTTCAGTATTTGTATGCCCTCAATTCATCGACTGTTGCTGGCTTTGTAAACTTTTTTATGTAGCCCCGTTAAAATAAATGTCTAGGGGCACTTTAGGATAAATTTTCTTTGTTCAAAATTTAGTCTGGCTTCAGCCATTATTTCAAATCGGTTAAGCCTGAAAAGGAGTGAAAATGAAGTGAGTTATCAGCTGTAAAGTATGTATACATTTTGGGGGGACACCCTCTATATAAAGGGGCAGCTAACTTTGTAGAAGGAGGGTGGGGGTCAGGCAAGGCAATCTTGAAGTGTTCAAGTTGTCCAAGCAGAGGCTGGAGTTACGGGGCAGTTGAGGCTGCTCGTGGACCCCCTCTGCAATGAGTCTTCGTCAGCCACTCTCCTCTGCTGACACCGACCCACATCGGTATCATGAAAGTGCAAGACTTCTCTGAGGGCCTTGCAGATCCCATATACCGCACACCCAAGGGCAGTTGCGGTTCTGACTCTGAAGAGGAAGCCAGGACATTCCCACCTAAAGCCAACACTGCCTTACCTGCCCCAGCACTAAAGTCTCCAGTCTCCTGTGGCCAAAACTTCTGTAGTTCTTCTTAGTCTGTGATAAGTCTTCCAAGCTTTGTGGCTGGACATGTAAAAATTCACCTGCAGATGTTGCAAGAAAATGCTTCCTCTCCAAAGTCTGCCTTTCAGGACCAGGGGTGACAAACTTGTTTTTATAAAGGGCTAGATGGTAAGTAGGTAAGTAGTGTAGGCTTCGTGAGCCACGGGGTCCCTCTCACAGCTCCTCTGTTAATACTGTTGTAGCACCAAAGCAGCTGTGGACAATTTGTGTACAAATGAGCACAGCTGGCTCCAATAAAACTTTACTTACTGAAATGGCCACCAGATTCGACCCGCATACCTAGTTTGTTGAATCCTGCTCCAGACTTGTTGTAGGCAGTGGGAAGGGTATCAGGTGTTAGATCCCTGGGGTCAGACTGGAACTGGGTTCAGCACCCTTGGTATTTGAGTTCTGGCTTAGGAAAGCACTCAGAGCCAACACCCAAACTATAAGAGAACACTTATTTGGTAAATCGCAGAAGCAGAAAAAGTAATTCCTAGAAGAAATGGGCTTGGGAAATAAGTTATAGAGGTAAGGAAAGGATTCCTGGAGCTTGGGCATCAGAAAGCTAATGTTAATGCACCTAGGGCTGAAGTGGGGAGGGGAGAGGAAAAGCATAGGGAAAGGGAAAGAAGTTGGTGAGCTCCAGGGAGGGAGAGTGCACTGAGTCCTCCATCCTAAGGGAGGAGAACTTAGGGGAGATCCCAGGGCAGGATCTCAATGGAATATTCAGCAGCTTTTCAGTGTGTGTCTTTTCAAGGTCTAGGTCTCCACAGATTGATTGGTTGGCACCAGGGCAGGGGTTCATTATCCAATACAGCTCGTCCTGATGTCAACCTTGGGGTCACTTGTCTGGTTTTGCTACTTTCCTGGGCCTGGAGCTAAAATATAATTGAGGCCTAAATATTATCTCTAGGGATGAAAGGTGGAGGGTGGTGGGGGGAGGGAAGAGGGTCCAAACCACATGACCAGTGATATGCTAAGGGAGCAAAGGTCACCCTGGGTGTTAGGTCCCACCCTACAATTGATAGTCCATTGCTAGGCACCTGGGGTTTTCCACCCTGGTGACCATCTGTGTCTGGCCCATTGTTCTTGCTCTGTTCATGTCTGTCCATCTGCCTACCACGGACAGGTGTCTCTCTGTGGGCTTAGAAAGTCTAGCTTGAAACTAGCAATGATTTCTTTGTTTGAGGTTGTGTTCTCCCTTCTTTTTCCTGGGCAATGAGCTTGGTATCCAGGCCCAACTTTAAGGACTGCAAGGGAGCAAACAAGTAAATTACTAAGAAGGGAATATATATATTCAAAGTATTATCCTGCCACTTATTAAAGCCTTAAAATAAAGTATTTATCTGCACACTTTAAAAAATAAGATTTCCATGGAAAGCAACCTCACAGGGTGATCAGATCATAAAACTCTAACTGGGCAAGTCATGGTGGGTAGACACGTTCCCGGGACCATAACTTCTTTAGTAAAATGTTTGTCTTTGCCTGAGGCAAGCCCTGCCCATGTTTCTGTGCATCTAGGTTAACACATCTTTGAAATGCCCTCCTTCAGATCGCTCCTCCTAATACCCTTTCAGATCAGGCCTCCTAAAGCGTGAGAGCATATAGTCTAAACTATAGTCTGCAATCCAATCTCCTCCTTTGATTTCTTACACCTTGCTTTCTCCAATCTTCCTTAGTTCCCTCCTTAATTCCAAATGCATAAAATGGGCTGAAAAAAATATTATTCTCCAGAACATCTGAGATCTTGCTCCCCAACATATGTCATCAGTTTGGCTCAAATGAACTCCTATAAATATTCTTTACAGGTTTGGACATTTCTTCCATTGACATAGAGCACATAGAATGAAGTCCTATCTGACTTTTTTTGCTGTTCTAAAAGCTTGGACCGCTTAGAACTAATTCCCCCACTTCTGTTCTTGCCTCCTTCAACCCATTTGCCACTCTCCTGCCAGAGAATCTTATACAACACAAATCTGATCATGTCACGCCCCTGCTTACAGCCCAACAAAGGATACGGAGGAGCAGCCCAATCTTAGGATAAAAGCTCCATGGGACAATGGAGTTCCTACATGTAGGCCATACCCCACTGCTTCCTCGCCAGGAAGCTCAATGTGCCTGGCCCAGGGGCTAATAAGCCAGGTGGTCTAAGCCAATCATAGCAATCCTAGGCCAATGATTGCCCTGTTGGACTCTGGCACAGTTCTGGCCAATAAGACACAAGAAGAGATCTGCTGGGGACTTTGGAGAAAGTTTTTTGATAAGAGAAAGAATGTAAAAGAAAACTACATTGTTCTCTACTCTCAGAACACTTCTGACACCATGTGTGGGGTTTTTCACAACAAACAATTCTCCAATTCTCAATAGACACTAATTGGGTGTTCTATAATTTAACTCAAATCTGATACTCATGGCCCAGAATTAGCAGGTACCCTAAAAGGTAATGGTTCAATTCCACAAGACTGTCTCCCATTTCAGATCCAATCAAAGTCCCAGGTTGTCATCTGTACTTGTGATCAACAGCTATGAATCAGGAGTTCCCACAGCCCCTTCTCAGGTTCGATAATTTGCTAGAATTGCTCACAGATAGAGAAACATTTGCTTATTTCACTGATGAAGAGGTACATAGAACAAGGTAAGGGAGGATGGGAGATGGGGCTGAAAGCTTCAAGTTTCTAATCATGGCTTGATCTTTCTGTTGACTCCTAAAGTTATCTCTATCAGCAGTCATCTCACTAGCATACCCAAGATACTCATTGCTCAGAGAGCCCACCAGTATTAGAAGTTCTTGAATTATGAACCAGGGTCAAAGACCAGATATTAGAATATGAGATGCTCCTAGCACCCTTATCACTCAGAAAATTACAAAGGTTTTAGGAGCTCTGTGCCCAATAAGAAATATATTTCTCATTACACCATAGCACTAAGGAAAGGGTTTGTCTGTACCTCCTTTCTTTCTGCTTGGGAAACTGTCATATAAAAATGAGATGCCCGGAGCTATAGCAACATACTGGCGCATAGTGCCCCCATGCTACACCTTCAGAGAAGGAAGTTGATCCAGAATCCCTTGGAACCTCTGAAGGATCCTAGAATGATCTAAGAAAGTGGGGACCAAATTCAGCTCCTAATCGGTAGGGAAGCAGGAGATTGAATGGACAGGTCCAGATCTCCCTGGGTCATGGAGGACAGAAGCCTGCCTCTCCTCCCCTGTCACTGGTGCATGCATTTACCCTCCCAAGAGACAAATTCAGTGCTCATCACCTAAAGCCAGTGGTCATCCACTGATGGCAAGCAGCCTCATGGCTAAGCACTGTCAGGAAATTTCTGGTTGAGCTCACATGCAGAGCTGCAGGAGTACTTGGTTTTATTTACCCAGCTCAGTACCCGGATGGATTTTCAAGATGTTGAGCTCTTATGTATACAAATCATGCCGCCAACGTTGCTATAAACCTCTGGGCAATTTGCAACATAGCCTAGACCAGTGGTCGGCAAACTGTGGCTCGCAAGCCACATGCGGCTCTCGAACTTCGGTTTTCTGCTCTGTTGACTAATGAGTTTGCCGACTGCTGTCCTAGAGCGGTCTTGGTTCTCTGGGGTCACCCTGCAAGGAGGCACTGCTGGGTCCTTGGAATGTGGTCAAAGAACTCAACAATCGAGGACTTTTCCAAATATGTACATGAGGTTGTGAAAGCTGCGCCTTCTCCCCGCCTTGGCCCAGCAGCCTGGGGCGCTCTCCTGGGCAAAAGCCAAAAGAAGCTCATTTTTCTTTTCCTTTCTGCTGGGATAACACCTCTTTTTCAGACCGGCTTTAAAAGGAAGCAACTTTGGAGAAACTGCAAGGAATCCTACTGCTAGAGAGAAGTTGGCCTCAAGGCACTTCGGTGGAGTTCTCTTTCTGGCTTCTCTGACTACCTCTCAGCTCCTTCCTTTGTGTTCCCCAGCTCCCAAGAAGAGAAGGCAAGAATCTTAACTGGGCTGAGATTTCCTCCTGGGATGTGAAGAAGTCTAATGAGAAGGGAAACGTACATGTTTGTATGTGCACCCAGAATGAGGAAAGGCAAATTGAGGTTGAAAACACTGAGCAGTTACTACGTGTCCAGCCTTCCTATGTGTTCTTTACTTAATAACCTATTTGATTATCACAACAACCCTATGAAATAAATGCTATTATCATCATCCCCCCTATTCAGAGGTGGAAACTGAGGCAGTGAGAGTTTCAGTTACTTGCCCAAATACTACAAATTAGTAAGTGGCAGAGCTCTGATTCAGACCCAGCAGTCCTATTCCAGAGCCCTCTGAGTCCTCTTAGACGCACAGAGCCCTATGTGGTCAGGCTCCTGCATCCACCCTGGGCCTGCTGACTATCTCAGGTCCCATGTTTGGCATCAGCTGCTTCCCCTACACAAATTGTTTTTCCTCATGTGGGAACCTCTTTCACGTCCCGAGTGGTTCAGGGTTCCCAGTTCAGGGTTCGGGTTCTGGAAGAGGCCATACACAAATGAAAAGAGAGACTAGAAAATTATTAATTTAGCGATATTGGGGGGCCAGGCGGGAGCCTTCCTCTAGTGGAAAGACTACCCCTTGCTCTGGCCTTTTTCTCCCTTTTATTAAGACTTTGAGACACACTCATAGCCTTTAGGCAGGAAATTACAAGAACAGAAGTTTACATGAAACAAACAGGTACAGGCTGCGTCAGCTAACAATGTTTCAACTAAACAGTGAGTGATTAGCTCTGACCTTTCAGAGCAATTAAGGTTGACCAGCCTTCTGGTCTCCTGTCCACATCTTTCTATTAGTGAGACAATGTTTGGTTTCCGCCATCCTCATCTTCCTTTCTCAAACCTTACCCCTGGCATTACTTCCTCAGGTGAACCCTCCCTAACCTCTGACCCATGACCCCTGGCCCTTAAACATCTCCAGTTCTTCCTCTCATTTGCCATACCACTTTCCTTGTCAGTGTGTTATCACACTGATTGGGTGATTCTTTAATTAATATTTGTCCCTTCTCTGCACCAGCACTAATGGAAATACAGTATGAGGCACATATTTTAGGTTGCCTAGCAGCCATATTTAAAGAAATAAAAAAGAACTGGCAAAATTAATTTTAGTACTATATTCATTTAGCCCAACATATCCAAAATGTCTCACTTCTGCATGTAAGCAACATGAAAATTATTACATGATGTTCCTCAGACCAAGTCTTCAGAATCCACCACAGCACATCTCAGCTCAGACCAGCTGCATTCCAAAGTGTTCGGGGCCCAGATGTGATTTGTGGTTTCCGTATTGGCCAGATCTCGTCCAATCCTCTGCCTCAGAGAGATCATATGTGGCCTTTTCACAGGGGTGCAACTGAGATTCAAAGAGGTTATTGGGGAGACTCTCAATCAAGAGTGATTTCTCTCCGGGGACATAGGGTATCATCTGCAGACAGTTTGATTATCATGATTTTGATGGGAAAGGGTGGCAATGCTCTTAGTATCTACGGGGTGGAGGCCATGGTGCTACTAGAAAATCCTACAAAGCACAGGACAGCTCTCACAATAAACAATGATTCAGCCAAAGATGCCCAGGATTAGACGAAGGACTCTGGGGCTCACGCATGCACTCGTGGAGTCATTCCTCATCCCCTCCTTCTTCCAGGGCTTGTTCCTTCTGTTGTTTACCCTGGCAGCTGGGCCAGTTCAAGACTTACCACCTGGGTTTGTGCTGAGCCTGGCTTTATCCATCAGTCCAGCAGGTCCTTCCCCATGGACTGTCAATCAGGAGAGGGGACATGCCCACATCTGTCTCCTGGGAGGTAGCAAATGGCATTTGCTTAGGTTTGTGGCCTCCCCAGCCCCAGCCCCACACATGCACACCAAGAGGCTGGGAGGTGGGATCCAGTGGTGATTTCCACTACAAACCATTTCCTAGCAACCTTAAAAATTCTCACTTGAGTTTGTGAGAAGAGAGCAAGTGCTCCAGACTGTGAACAGAGGCATTGTCTCAGCCTAGCCCTGCCTGCCTGCTGAGTTTGCCTCTACTGGAGACAAGCTGGAATATGCATGAGGCAGCCCCACGTCCCCTGGGGAGGTTGACAGTGATGAGGACACAGCCTGGAGCAGAGAAACACCCAGGGCCCTGCCCTCGGAGGCTTCCCTCCCCTCCCTTAGCTCTGAGCCAGGGAGGCTGGCACTGCCAACTGACTGTATCGCTGAAACACATCAATCCTTCAGCTTCTCCCACACGCCCATCATGTGAGAAGGAGGTTTAAGGAACACAGTCCCAGAGAACTCACTTCCTAAAAGAGCTAGGACAATACAATGTAAAGCAGGGGAAACCCAATTGAGATTTAATAGGATTTCCCCAAGCCTCCCCCACATGTCAGCTGAACAGGCCCCATGCACTCTGGTGGGTGTGGGTAGGGGTGAGGGTAAGACACTTGCACAGATTACCCAGGTACTGAGGAAACAAAGGAAAAGTACCTAGTACAGGGCCTGATCTTTATTGGAGATTTAACTTTTAAAAGTCATTCCTTAATAGGCAGCAACTTAGAGGAGCCTCAGTTGAACCTCTAAGAGTATCCAAAGCCCTCAATCTTCACACAGGAATCTTGTTTCTTACCGTTTTACTGAGGAACTAGAGGCCTAGTGCATGAAATTCATGCACAAGGGAGCTCTCAGCCCAGCCTGCACCCTTTCCAATCTGGGACCCCTTGGGGGATGTCTGACTGCCTCTCACAATCCAGGACTACTGGCTCCTAACTGCTCACCTGCCTGCCTGCCTGATCACCTCTGACCACCTCTGCCTGCCTGCCTGATCACCCCTAACTGCTCTCCTGCTGGCCTGATTACCCCTAACCACCTCTGCCTCATCTCGTACCAAGGACCCAGGATTCCCTCTTCCAGCCAGTCTCTGGCACCTGGGACCGGGGCTTCATTCCCTCTGGCCAACTGCAGGCACCCAGGACTGCGGGACAGGTGGCTTGTCCCTGTCCTGGGCCACAGTTGCAGGCTTATTCCTCTCCCAGGGATTATCAGTCTGACCGGTCCCCATTCCTCTCTCCCTAGTGTTGAGTGCCTGAGCTGTTATGGTGTGAGGGCATGATAACCATTTGCATATTAGCTCTTTATTATATAGGATAATTGACATACAAAAACGAAAGCTATCTAAAGCCTACAATTGGGTAAATTTTTTTTAATATTTTTTTATTGTTTAAAGTATTACATGTTGTAGTACATATATCTCCCTTTTTTCCCTGATGACCTTCCCCCGCCTTCTCTACCCCCTGTCACATGCCCCCTCACCCACCCCCACCAGCAATGTCTTATGTCCATTTGTTGTGCTTATATCCATTCATACAAGTCCTTTGGTTAATCTCTTTCCCCTCCTCCACAACACTCCCCTGCTTTCCCACTGTAATTTGACAATCTGTTCAGTGCTTTACTGGCTCTGTATTTATCTTTTTGTTTATCAGGTTATAATGTTCTTTATTTTCCATAAATGAGTGAGATCATGTAGTATTTTCTTTCATTGCCTGGCTTATTTCACTTAACATAATGCTCTTCAGGTCCATCCATGCTGCTGCATGGATTCCATTGTGTAGATGTACCATAGTTTTCTAATCCACTCATCTGTTGATGAGCTTTTTCTTATATGTAAATCTCTTTATCTGACCTTAAATTCTGAATGGTAGCTTTGATGGGTAGAGTAATCTTGGTTGTAGCTTCTTGCTATTCATCACTTTGAATATTTCTTGCCATTCCCTTCTGGCCTGCATAATTTCTCTTGAGAAATCAGCTGACAGTTATATGAGTGCTCCGTTGTAGATAATTAACTGTTTTCCTCTTGCTGCTTTTACTATTCTCCGTATTTTGCTCTTGGCATTTTAATGATGATGTGTCTTGGTGTGGTCCTCTTTGGATTCCTTTTGTTTGGGGTTCTGTGTGCTTCCTGGACTTGTAAGTCTCTTTCTTTCACCAGATGGGGTAAGTTTTCTGTCATTATTTCTTCAAATAGGTTTTCAGTATCTTGCTCTCTCTCTTCTTCTGGCACCCCCATAATTCTGATGTTGGAAAACTTGAAGTTGTCCCAGAAGCTCCTTACATTATCTTCACATTTTTTTATTCTTTTTTCTTTTTACTTTTCCGGTTGAATGTTTTTTGCTTCTTTGTATTTCAAACCTTTGACTTGATTCTCGTGTTCCTCTAGTCTGCTGTTAGGTCTCTCAAGGGTCTCGCTAAATTTAACCTTTTCTAGAAAATTCTTGGAAAACCTTATAACTGTGGTTTTGAACTCAATATCCAGTCATTTGTTTTCTTCTATTTCTTTTGTTTGTGATCTGTTTCTTTGTCTCTGTATTTTTGCTGCTTCCCTGAGTTGGCAGAGTTGATTTGTGTCCTAAGTATCCTATAGGGCCCAGTAGCTCAGCATCCCCAGTTACCTGAGGTGGACACTCTTGGTTCACCTCTTTGTAGACTGTGTGTACAGCCTTGTTGTAGTTAATTCTTGATTGTTGTTAGTATCATTGGGGGGAATTTTCACTTCCAGGCCAATTGGCTGTAGGGATCAGCTGTGTCTACACTGGGAGAACTTCTGTGCTGGAGTCAGCCTTATGAGACAAGACTTGCAAAATAGCAAAAGCCTCTGTGCTCGGCTTGGATGGGGCAGAATTTCAGGGCTGAGCAGACAGCCTTGGCTTCCCATCAGCCCTTTCCTATGTGACCCCTGGGTCTCAGTGTCCCTTGGTAATCGCTGCAGCCCTCTCTGCACACTCAAGCTCACATGCCTCCAGACCTCTGCCTTTCACGGGTCCCCTGAGTTTCCATGTGCTCCAGAGAATCATATGAGTCTGGGTCCCCAGGGTCTCACCTGAAACTGGGGTTCAGTGCAGTCGGTACTGGAGTTCAGTGCAGTTGGGAGATTCTATCTTCCTTCTGCTAGAGAAAGCCAGCAACACAATCAGCAGTCAGTCCTCTCTGTGTACACTGGCGCATGCGCCTCCAGACTTCTACCTTTCGCGGTGCCCCTGAGTTTCCATGCACCCCTCCTTTTTTTTGACAGAGCAGGCTCCCACCATATGAGTCTTGCCTGGAACTGGGTTTCAGTGCAGTTGGGAGTTTCTGTCTCCCTCCTGCTAGAGGAAGCCAGCCAGGTACTCTGCTGCCTGTCCTCTCCCTGAGTGTGTCTCAGTACCTCAGCTTTTTGCAGCTCCTCTAAGTCTCCTTGAGCCCTTCTCTTTCCTTCTAGTTGTAGAATTTCCACTCAGCCAGCTTTCCTGTGATTTTGGATAATGTCCTAGCTTTCCTGTGGTTCCAGATAACGTCCGTTCTGTTTTCTAGCTGTAGTTTTGAAGTTGTTGTGCGAGGCAGCAGTTTAGGTATTCACCTATGCCGCCATCTTGGTTTTTAGGAAATTCTTAAAAAAAACCTTATAACCGTGGTTTTGAACTCTATATCTAGATCCAGTCATTTGTTTTCCTCCATTTCTTTTGTTTGTGATCTGTTCCTTTGTCTCCACATTTTCACTATCTTGGGAGAACTTCTGCATTGGAATCAGCCTTATGATGCAGACTTGCAAAACTGCAAAAGCCTCTCTGTTGATCTTGATGTGGTGGAGTCTCAGGGCTTAACAGACTGCCTTAGCTTCCAGTCAGCCCCACCCTACATGCCCCTGGGTCTCAAGTGTCTCTTGGTAATCACTGCAGCCCTTTCTGTGCGCATGTGTGCATGCATGCCTCTAGACTTCTGCCTTTCTGGTTCCCTTGTGCTCTGGGACTCATATGAGTCTGGGTCCCCAGGTTCTCAAAACTGGGGTTTAGTGCAGTTATAAGTGGCACAGTTGGGAGGCTCTGTCTCCTGCCTACTAGAGAAAGCTGGCTGCACAATCTGCAGTCTGTCCTCTCTGTACACATTGGTGTGCACGGCCCCAGACTTCTGCCTTTTCGTGTGTCCCCTAAATTTTCGTGCACTTCTCCCTTTTCACAGTCCACACTTCCACTGTATGAGTCTCACCTGGAACTGGGGTTCAATGCACTAGGATAAGGGGTTCAGTGCGATCAGAAGTCACCATCTCCCTCCTGCCAGAAGAAGCCAGCCAGGCACTCCACCGTCCACTCTCTCCATGGGCACATCTCTGTACCTCAGTTTTTTGCAGCTCTTCTGAGTCTCTGTGAGCCCCTCTCTTTCCTTCTAGTTGTATATTTTTCCACTCAGCCTACTTTCCTGTGGTTCTGGATGATGTCCGTTCTGTCTTTTAGTTGTAGTTTTGAAATTGTTGTGTGAAGCAGCAGTTTAGGTGTTCACCTATGCCACCATCTTGGTTTTTCTAACACCATGATTTTTAAATATTCATAAAGGTTGCCACTTCAAATGGATTCCCTATGGGTGTTCAAATTTTCAGTCACTGTAGATTTCTTTGCCATTTCTTCAGGAGCCCAGGAGTGGCAAGTTTTCAAGGGAAGGAGGTTGGACACTAAGATGGGGTATCATTTTGGGGTCCAATAAAGTATAAAAGAACCACCACAGAACTAGCTTTCTCCAATTATTGTACTGAGCAATGGAAACGTTGGAATATGTGGTATGTCACTCCTTTGAAGTTGAGTAGCTATTTTGATAAATTATTCTGATATTTTTTTCTCAATATTATTTCCATGACTTTTCTGATTCACTCATTCTAAAAGCATATCCTGCCTTTCAGCCAGACAACTGTCTTTTAGTAATTCACCAAAATGCCAAACCCAAAGGGAAAGAGGAATGATTCTGCTGTGTATACTCTAGGCCTTTGAGGAAAGGAATTGTTCCATGCATGGATTTGTCACCTACAAGGAAGGTGAGACTGTAGGCATCCAGGGGATGGGCACCATTCAAAAAGGAAGACACTCTAAGTGTTGCTGTGGCGGAACTGGAAGAGTTCCCAGTGCAGCACAGCATGCTTAGCTAGACAACTCTGCTGATCTTGCTAGTCTCAGCCACACGGCATGGGCTATTGGCTGAAGACTGTCCTCTGGGGAGGGAGGGGAAGGGGCATGGGGGGAGGGGGAGCGGGCCTCGGCTGCACAACGGGGAGACTTAGCTCACTGCATGTGTCTTCTCCTCCAGCAGAGCAGTTAGGAATGCTCATATGGAGACAGCAGAGATGCAAACAAGTAAGCAGAAACATGGAGGATTTCTTAAGACTTTGGCTAGGAACAGGCACATCCTCACTTCTGCCTCATCTTCTTGGCCAAAGCAATGGGGTATATGCTTCACCTTTAAGGAGGAACCCTGGGTTCCCATGACAATGGGCACTAATACAGGGAGGGACAGGAAGTGGAGCCATTTAACCCTCCTAGTCTATCATGGCCCCTCTCCTGAGCCTGTTGACTTGGGGACCTTGGCTCCTTCCATCGTGTGATGGAGCCAGCTGACAAAGCTCTGTCATCATCTGAAACCAATCAGTAAAAGGGGAAGCAAGGATGGAGGCAGCATACAGCCTCTGAAGAGCCTTGAAATGCATGTGGCCCGCACCCCTGCCTCTCCCCTTCCGGCGACGAAGGCCAGTTATGTGGCCAAGCCTCGCTGCCAGTCCCCAGCCAGACACTGCTTTCCAGTCCTGTCTGCGTAGTCTGGGAGGAGAGAGGGAACTTTGATGGACACCAGCCATCTCTGCCACAGGAAGTGACTCACCACTGTGCTACCCTAAATTCCTAAGGAATGAGGAGAGGAAAAAACGTCCTGCCTCATAGCTCTGCCCTGGGTAGAAGAAATGGCAATCCTTCTCTAATAGCCCAGATCACCCAGCCCGCTCTTTCACAGGAGCGCCAGAGAGCAGCATCCGCCTCAGGCACTGACCCACCAGCGCTTCAGAGTGTTTGCAGGACCTCATGCAGCAGGTGGAGGTACAGTGATCAGATACATCACACTGTCCCCAGGCTCCAGGTAGTCTCCCGAAGCCACACCCAAGGGGCTTATGTGAGGCGACCCACTTCCTTCGCTGCCAAGGCCCACCCCCACAAAGAGACTGCCACGCAAGCACTAGGGACACCCAGCCAGCATCAAGCTCCACGGCTCAGCCACCAGGGCAAGAGGAACCCCTGTACCCACTGCCTGCTCCCTCTCTGACTGATGGCCCAGGATCATGCGCCTCTCAAAAGCAGTGGGTCGACTTGCCAGGCTTCTCTCCAGAAAGCCAAGACAGGAAGTGAATACCAACCAGCCCCAAGGCGGTGAGGAGGGGGACGCAATTAGAGCAAATTCTGCTTACACTTCGGATGTAATATTTGGAAGGGATGATCCTGAAATAAGAGATTGCCTGATTTCTCTCCCAAGCCTGTGAATGGTTCATTAGCTCCTATTTGACATTTGATGGTTGAGTCTGATTGGCTTTATTGTGGAATTGGACTTCAAGAAGTCCCCAAGACAGAGCAATCAAATTTCACAATGATCCCCAACTGCAAATTTAACAACATAAATGGCAGCTGCGCCTTGGACCTCAATCCCACGCAGGCTGCAGGGGGATTTGTGTTTTGTCCCCACTTAATGAACCTCCCCCCTGCTTGGCACAGCGGGGCCTGCCCCTGACTCAGCAGCTAGGATTTCCTGGGCAGTTCGGCCTGGGTGCTGCACACAAAGAACCCCCAGAGTGTCGGAGTGTCGTAAAGATGAGCGTGTCCCCGTCTCGAGTAGCCCACTGAGGCCCCGGAGGAGTGCGAGATAGAGGTCATGTGTGGCTGGGATGCAGGCTAACTGTACAGATGGGTCATTGGCACCCAAAACAGAAATGATAAAGGTGGCAGGTGCTCGGTTCCATGATGAGAGAGAGCATACTGGCTGCGGAGTTCCCAAGTAGAGGAGGTCCCAAGCAGGAGGGACCATGGTCATGGCTGGCTTCCTGGAAGAAGGGGCTTGAGCAGGACAGAGGAGAGGGCAGGAGAGGCATCCTGGGCACGAGGTGTGAGCAAAGGGCTAGAGGACCCTGAGGGGTCCCCCACTTCCTTGCTGGAGGCAGGCGGTGCCTCCTGCCTCCTCGGGGTTCCTAACACACAGCACTGTCCTTGTCTGTCCTTATTGGGCCATGGGCACTTTGAGGGTGGGACTATCTTACCCATTTCTAAGCCCTGGTGCCCAGTAATGTTTGTTGGCCAAATGAAGAACTGCACCTAACCCTGTCACATGCTCTCAGTGTGTTGTTGTGGTTACTGCTCTAAGGGTGTGATTACAGAAACTAGCATGTGTCGTTTCTTCAAAAGATCTGGGTGCCAGGAATCCAGGAATCCAGGAACCTCGTTGTTTACGGCAAATTAGTAAACCTCTCTGAGCTCCGATGCTCCCTGAAAAGGGAGTGTTGTACACCCCAGGGCTGTGTGAGGAGTCTGTGTGTTTGGGCTTGGAGAGCCCCTGGGTCATGCCTGGCCCATCATCAGCGCTGGGAGAATGCTGCCTGGCAGTCTGAGCTCTCATTTCATCCCCATTTCCCAGCCCAGAGGTGTTTTTCCATCTCACAGTGGGCAGCGTTGCCACTCGGAGGAGTGAGTGATTGGCCTTAGTTCACACAATAATGGGACCTGCCTGACTTCAAAGCCACAGCATCCAGACAGGTGCTGTGGGGGGCACACATATGCAAATACACACACATCCTTAGGGCACCTGTCTCTGACCACCTGGGCAGAGGGCAGAAATGCCGGCAGGAGCCAGGAGCAGAGCCACACACCATCTCCCAACAGAACAGTCCAACTCAAACAGGTCTCTTGAAGCCTGCTGGTCTCGGCTTCCCTCTGTTCTCCCTCTGCCTCACGCTACCCCCAAAACCCCATTTCACTAGCAGGTCCCGTCTGTGGCCTGAACTTTTTCCTTCCTCTCCTCCTGATTTCAGCCTTACTGCTCACCTCAGCATCTGCTACCTGGAGACCAAAGACTCAGGTATCTACCTGCCGGCAAGCAGGGAGGGACTTTTCCAAAACGACTTCGGGCATCACCCCTCCTAGCAGCTCCTCCTAGCATCACTAGGTGACTGTCACAGTCACACTGGTAGGGCTCCTCCAGACGTAGACTTGGGGACATGGAGGTTCTGCATCACCCTCAAATCAGACTGCATAAATGTTTACCCAACCAACAACTCTCAGGGGATATGCATTTATTAAGGAACAAGGGCAATTGGCCTCTCTGCCTGCAGTGTTCCCTGCCCTTCACCAGGGGGCAGTCCTGATTCACTTATTTGTGTTTAAACACAACCCAATCCCCAGTCCAGAAAGAGGATGGCGAGAACATAAACAAACCTAAAAGGTGGTGTGTGTGTGTGTGTGTGTGTGTGTGTGTGTCAGTATACTATGGGTAGACTGAGAAAAAGTTCCAAAGAGAAGATAAAGATTAAATGAGATTCAGATACTAATATTGGGGCACAAATTTGGTTCTAGGTTTCAATTTGATTATGGCAAGAATAGAATATTCATGAGGTCACCCACTTCTTCAGAGAAAGGCCAAGACTGCATTTAGGAGGCTGCTGGGAAACCCACCACACCTTGTTTATGCAACTCCCCACACAGGGTCTGCCAGACTGGTTCTGCTCCTTTGTTGGGCCCAACATACTGATCCTTATTTAAATTTGCCATTTCTCCATATTACCCTTAATTTTAAAGTGATAGTTCAGAGCTCTGGCTCTAGAGCCAGACCTACATTCTCACTGGGTCCACTTCCTCTTCCCCTCTCCTCTCCATCCCACTCTGATCGGATTTTCATACACTACTTTCCTAAAATTGATCTCATCAAAGTCACTAGCAACTTCCATGTTGCCAAATCCAGGGGCAGTTCTCAGCCTTGTTCTTGGCAGAGCTGACTGGGGAGCATGCTCCCGTTCCTGAACCCTTTCTTCACTTGGTTTCAAAGACTCACGTCTCTTTTTGGTCTCCATCTACTGCTCCTTCTCCATCTGCTTTGCTGGGTCCTCACACTCTGCCTTACCTTCACATGTTGCAGTGCCCTGTTACGGCTCAATCCTAGGATCTATCTTCTTCTCCTTCCAGCCACTCCCTCAGTCCAGCTTTGGGACTTTGAAGTATCAGATACATACACCCTGATGACCACAACATGTGTACTTGTGGCCCATATCTCTACTCACATGTCAAACAGGCATCACAAACTGAGTTCCTCCAAACTTTCGGTCCCCTCACCAGACTGATTCACCAACTCATTAAATGGCAGCACCATCTGACTTGGAACAACCTTAGAGGTGTCCTTGACCCTTTCCATCCAAGGAAACAGAAAATGCTGTGGGCTCTGGCTTCAGTTAACCTACAGAATCCAGCTCTTCCTTGCTGGCCTCTATCCTGACCTCTCATCCGAGCCATTGGCACTGCTCTGTGGGCAGTGACTCTGTCTGTTTTTTTGGTTGGTGTATCCCATAGTAAATATATTGTTGATTAAATTATTGAATAGCCTAGAGTTTGCTGTGCACATAAGACACAAAAAGGAATATGTATCTCAATAAATAAATAATTTCACAACTATAAAAATAATAACAACCAACATTTTTTAAACACTCACTGTGTGCCAAGCTCCTTATATATGGCAGGAAGATGCTAAATGAGATGAATGAAGCTCAGAGAAATAGGAAATTGCCCAAGGTAACATCTAGTAATTGATGGAGTAGATATTTGAATCATAGTCATTTATTCAATTTATCAAATATTTGTTGAGCACCAGTTATGTACCATATATCATTTGAGAAATAAACAAAACAGACAAATTTCTTACTCTAGTAGAACTTACATTCTAGTAAGAAAAGAAATGCAAGAAATGAAAGGTACATTATGACAGGTGCTCCAAGCAAGCAAGTCAAAGGAATGAGTGAAAATAGGAAAAGCTCTAGAGCAAGGATGATCAGGAAAGAGGTCTTTGGGGAAATGACATTTGAACAGAGACCTGGATAAAGGGAGGAGATGAGCCATATAAATATGTGAATAAAGAACAAAGATCCTGCTGCCCTGGCTGGTTTTGCTCAGTGGAAAGAGCGCTGGCTAGGGGGCTGAAAGGTTTCAGGTTCGATTCCAGTCAAGGGCACATGCCCGGTTTGCAGGTTCAGTCCCCAATAGGGGGTGTGTAGGAGGCAGTCGATCAATGATTCACATCATTGATGTTTCAATCTCTCTCTCCCTCTTCCTTCTACTCTGAAATCAATAAAAAAATATATTTTTTAAAAGAGCAAAGACTATAAGATAAACAATATTTGGCATATTTGGGTGACAGCAAGGAAGCTGGTGGCTGAAACCCAGAGAGTGAAAGGCAGAGATTTGGAGTCGAAGGGAAAGGTGTGGAGAGACACCACAGTGACCTCGGAGGCCAATGGAAGCCTTCGGATTTTACCCTGAGTGAAGTGAGAAGCCATTATTAGCAGGTTTGAGCAGAGGAGAGAAATGATCTGACTTGGATTTTAATAGAATCACTGGCCAGTGTGTGGAGGAATCCCTGAAGAGGGACAAGAGTGCACATAGAGAGATCCGTTTGGAAATCACACTTGGCCAAGTTTCGGTGCCCAGTTATTTGGTCTAATACCAGTCTAGACGTTGCTGTAAAGGTATTATTTTAGATGTGGATAACATTTTAAATCTGTAGACTTTAAGTGATTAATGTGGGCAGGCTTCATCCAATCAACTGAAGGTCTTAAGAGCAAAGACTGAGGTTTCCTAAAGAAGAAGGAATTATTCTGAAGACTGCAACACGGAACCCCTGCCGGAGGTTCCTGCCTGCTGGCTTCTCCTGCAGTTTCAGACTCAAGACTGCAACATCAACTCTTATCTAAATCGTAGCCTGCCAACCTGCCCTACAAATTTCAGATGTGTCTACAATTTAATGAGCCAATTACTTAAAATAAATCTAGATAGATGGAATGGAATGGAATGGAATGGAATGGAATGGAATGGAATGGAATAGAATAGAATAGAATAGAATAGAATAGAATAGAATAGAATAGAATAGAATAGAATAGAATAGAGTATTTATCTCTTTCCCCTATTAGTTCTGTTTCTCCGAATTCTGACTAATACAAGGCTGTTGCAATAATCCATGAGAACAATGGTCAATAATGATGGCTTGAACTTCATAGCAGTGGAGATGGTGAGATATGGGTAGAGTTTAGAAATATTGTGAAGGTAGAGCTACTGGGTTGGCCTATGAATTAAATTTGGCAAGTGAAAGATAGAGAAGCATCAAAAATGGCTGCATTATTTTTGGCCTAAACGACTGGATACATGGTAGTACCCTGTTCTGGAAGAAACTGAAAAGCTAGAATAATAAGTCCACAGCAGAGAGGAGAAGTCAGGTGAGGGAGTAGACAGGGCACCTACTGATGGCATGAAAGTCCTGAGACTGGATAAGATCACCAGTCTTGGTGACTGTAGACAAAGGGAAGTGGCCCGAGGACTGAGCTCTTAAGCCCTTGGGGCATTCTAAGGTCTGGAGATCAAAAAGAGAAAGAAAAACCAACTAAGGAAACTGAGAAGATGGGCTAGTGAGATTGGCAGAAAACTGGAGAGTGTGCATCTCAGACACTGAGTGCAGAGAGTGCTTTATTCCAGTGGTCAGCTGTGACAATCACTCCTGGGAAAATGGTCAGTTTGTAGTCAGGGAGAGTCAAGGGCTCTGGGGCACCAGGGTGGTAAGCACATAACAGGAAGTCCAAGTGGAGAAAGAAGCCACCCAAACACGCACACACAGGCCAACCTGTCACTCACTCTGATTGAGGCTTCCACACAGAAACCAGAGTCAGAATCACTTCCCATGCCTCTAAAGAAGGAAGTGCCCTGAGAAATGTCAATTTACCGTGGCTCGATGGGCGTAGCAGCATGGGTTTGCATCTATAATTTTGATGGATGGGGGGTCATTCATGACATGATTAGGAGGATATGGACTGCTATGTGAATTTGAGTCATGTCAGGTAGATAAGAAAGTCACAGCTATTCCCAGGGAAAGAGTGGCACATGATGGGCCCTGCTGGAGGGGCTGGAAGGTGGAGGATGGGCAGAGACCATGGCCATCTGGACCTCCAAAACTTACAATTTGTTCCTTGTCCCTTGGTGTGGGGCCAAGCGGGCTGAGCTGGCTCTGGTGGAAAGAGCAAAGATTTGGGAGCCAAACATCCTCATGACACACCCAACAGCTAGAGCCTGTCATCTTTTCACAAATGAGAACCTGAGATCATCGAGGTGATACATTTGCCCAATGTCACACAGGTGGTCAATCCAGCTCTGGACAGATGGCATGTCATGGTGTTTAGGCTGCGCAGGACTAAGACCAGAACTGTCCCAGCTGTGGGGTCAGAGATGCAGTTTGTCAGGGAGAACTCCATGGAGAACGGGAGGCAGGAAAACCACCGCTTGTTGTGTGGCCTCCACAGGCCAGACATGTGGTAGTCTCCATTCTCAGGCACCGCTGAGATGGGGTTTTTCCATTTGTCTGCCCAACAGCCAGCCACTATGAGGCTGCTCATTATTTCTTCTTCTTACTGATGAATAAAGAAACAGAAGCTCAGAGAAGCTAAGTAATGTATCTGAGATCACACAGCTGATAAGTCGTTTAAACCCAGATCTTCTTCCTTCAAGGCCTAAGTCTCTTTTTCTTTTTTTAAAATATATCTTCATTTATTTCAGAGTTGAAGCGAGAGGGGGAGAGAGAGTCAGAAACAACAATGATGAGAGAGAATCATTGATCAGCTCTCTAACCCTAACCCTAAACCTCCTGCATGCCCCACACTGGGGACCAAACCCAAAACTAGGCGTGTGCCCTGACAGGGAATCAAGCCGTGACCTCCTGGTTCATAAGTGCTCAACCACGGAGCCACATCCACCCTTTTTCTATAAGGCCATAAGCTGAGCAGAGGCAAGAATTTCATGTATAAAACCTGCTCACCCGTCTTACTCCCAGAGTGACTGTTACAATAATAATACACATGGAGCCACTTTGCCATGCCAGAGGAGCTGCCGGGCATGTCTGATGCCACAAACCTTGGGAATGTTAAAACGGGGCAAACCAGCTTATGGGCTGAGCCTAAAGCAGCATCGTGCCCCCAAAAAAACTGTTTGCCAGGATAACCAGAGAGCAGAAATTATGACTACCAGACCAATGGCTACCAGACTGAAAATTAAAAACATTGTTTAGAATTCGCATCACTATCTTATGTTACCTGCACTGATAGAAATGCCTTGCTCCTACTGATATAATCATTACCCTTCCTTTTCTCTTCACACTCCTTGCCTTTGTCTTCTAATCAGAACATGATCTGGGCTTCTGCCTGAATCTGTGCTTCCTAAATAAGTATTCGTCTATCTCAAATAAATGCTCGCTGCCTTTCACTTTGAAAGAGCATTTACGTTTAGGTTAGCATGCCATTAAGCATGGTGCTTGACCTCAGTGGGCCTTGGGTTACTCATCTGTGAAATGCAGACAACCATTACACCCATCCTCTAGGACCAAACAGGATTTTATGCCCATAAAATAGCGCTGTGCCTCGCACTCAGTGTAGGCTCAGGAAGTGAGAGCCGTTGTTCCTGCTGATTATTTTCAGTCCTCAGATAAGAAAGCGCAGAAAAGTCCGTTGAATTCTTCAGCGTCCAAAGAGTAAAGGCTGAAGTCTGGATGCAAAGCAAGACATAGGACATACCAAGTGAACTCTGCTTTTCCCATTTCACCCCAAGATAAGACAGGAAATGCGTTGCAGGCAGGTGGAATGCATCAGTGAAAGTAGGCGATGCGATTAGGCCTGTGCCGTAGAGGTGGTCTGAGGTTGGAGAGAGGGCCTTCCCTATTAGGCACGGGTGCCTACCATGTACCAGGCCTGGTGCCCAGCAGAACGGAGGCCTGGCAAAGGCACCGTTTACAGCTGCCTGAGCAGGCAGTGGTGAGAATGCCTGTGGACTTTACTCTCTTGTCCTTGACCCAACCTTCAAACACGGAGGCGTGGGTTGTGCATTGGCTAGAAAGCAGCTTTGAGCTGAAGGGCCCTGCTGCGGCATGTATTTCCCAGAATAGGGTGAGTTCAAGTGGGCCCCATCACTCACAGCAACCTCATGCGGTGGGTTCCCTCATTCCACCCATTTGATGGAATAGGAAACTAAGGCTCAGTCAGAGCTGATGTGACTTGTCCAAGATCACACCGCTGCAGGCTTTGAACCCCAGTCAATCTGTCTCCAAGGCCGGGCTCTGTCTGGGGGAGGTTACTGGCTTCCGAAAGGCACCCACAGGTGAGATGAGTCAATCATAGCCTGAGGACATCCAGGCCCTGGGGAGAGATGCAGGCAGAGGCAGGCTGAGGGCCTAGACTCAGACCGATCAGAGGAAGGATGGTCCTTAACTAGAGCTGGGAAGAGGGGATTGAAGAAATGTGGGTCTAGAGACAAGGAAGTTCTGTATCTGCCCACCTCTCCTGAGCCAGCAGCTTATGCCCAGAGAACCATGGGCTGGCCTGGGGCAAAGACAGCCAAGTCCTCACTTGGACATTGTCTAGTGCTGTGACCTGGGGCCAGTCACTTTTCCTCTGGAGCCTCACTCTCCCTGTGTGTAAAATGGTCTCCCTGTCCTCTTACTCCTTAGGTATCCTGGGGAGGAGCGGAGGAAAGTGGTGAGGTCCAAGGCCCGCCCACAGAGCCCACACATGTGCCCTAGCCCCCCCCCCCTCCCTGCGTTCCCTCCCTTTCTAAGAATGGACTCTAGGCTTGTCACAGAGTTGGCAGGTGTCGACCCCACCCCGGCTGCCCAGTTAATGAGTGACCAGAGTGCATGGCTTATAAAAGCTGCTAACCAGACAGGCAGGAAGCAGCTGGGTGGGTGGCTGTGGTGGGGTACAGAGGGCGCAAGATGGGTGGCAGGACTATGTCAGGGCTTCTGTCTGGAGTGGCTCTGGTCCTTCTGGTGCTCCTGCAGAGCACACAGTCAGTCTACATCCAGGTGAGTCCTTCCAGCCAGAATGGCCTTTAACTCAGGGTTCCCATGGTGGGAGGCTGGGATGGGGAGAGGATGCTGGGAATTCATGGGATACAGCTCAACACACATTCACAGCCAGGGATTAGGACAGCGAGGGGGCGTGGGCAGCCGGTACACCTATGACTATGGTGATAGTGACAATAGCAATAATACTAAAAAGCTGTTATTCAGCAAGACTCACCTTGAAGGCCAGCCCGTCGTGGTCAGAGGGCAGAGGATGGAACAAGGCTTGGAGCCTGTCCTTGAGATGCCTGAAGGGGGAGGGAAGACCCCTGTAGGCTCCCACAGCTCCCCATGTTCATCCGTGTGTTGGGTGCAGGGGAGAAGCACCAGAAAATGTCTCCCTGGCAGGTAACATTGCAGGAAGAGCTGACATTGCAGGGTGAGCAGGAGGTAGCCAGGCATGGAGGACACCGACTGCCCCAGACAGAGGGCACCGCATGGGGAGCAGTCTGCAGGGGGCCCGGGTCTCCTTCTGAGGCACCTGGGGGGGGCCTGGAGGGAGGCACAGAAGCAGGCCTGTCTGTGTGGCAGGATGCCGCTGGCCTGGGGTGGGCCGTGAGTCTGCAGCGCTTGGGTGGCTCCCACGCCTGCTGGGCAGGGCCTCCATGAGAAGAACAAAGGGCCCTGAAGAGGGTACAGGAGAGCCTCCGCCTCCCCTGGCAGCCTGGCCAGCTTGGGGTTGCCCTCATTTTGGCCTGTCGGTTCAGGGAAGGTCACCCAGTTACGGAGTGTGCCCTGGGTACCAGGCACCAGGGAGGAGGAGACATGGTTACCTCCATTTGTCAGGTGAGGCTCAGAGTGGGCAAGAGACAGGCACCTGGTCGGGAAGAGGAGGGATTTGAACTGGGGGCCACTGGCTTCCAAAGCCCATGTCTTGAATGGCAATGCTCCACACACAGCACTGCTGTGGCCTCATCGAGCAGTGAGTGGGGCCTGCGGCTGTGCTGTGAGGTGTCAGACACTATCACGTGCTTTCCCTGAGAACAGGAAAGGCTGGGGGTCTGAGGAGTCCTGGCCTCCTAGTCTAGGTTTTGATATCCTCTCATTCCTCCCCACCTCCCCAGTACCAGGGCTTCCAGGTCCAGCTGGAATCCGTGAAGAAACTGAGAGACCTGGAGCGGCAGCCAGTGCTCAGCCCCCGCCTGCAGGGCCAGAGCCTCCTGCCCAGCCCGTGCTACCACCCAGCCCTGCCACCGGACCTCCAGCCCATCTGCACCTCCAAGGAGGCCACCAGCATCTTCCAGGCCTTGAGTGAGTGTCCCCGCCCCTGGGAGCTTCCTGCCCTGGTTCCCTTCCTCCCCGCACCCCAGGTCAAGTTCATATTCCTCCACTGCATGTTATTTCTATTAAGTACCCAGTGGCTGAGAAGAGGGTAATCCAAGATATGCAATACCCCTTCTCCAGTTTGGGCACCAAAAGCCAGCTGTGAGGAAGCCCCTCAGCTCCCAACAACCAGGACCAAACTGGTCTTCCTACATCAAAGACTTCCCAGATGGGAGGGAAGGGCCCGGGAAAGGGAGCCATGAACACTGACTGTGATGCAGTGATGATGGGGAGCACAGCGGGACACGAGGAGGGGTGACTCCCGTCTGGGGTGGCATAAAGAGTCTGAAAGGCTCCCAAGAGGTGACACCGAGGCTGAAAGGGAAGGGATGAAGCAGAGCTGGCCAGGAGCATGTCGTGATTAGCTGGCATGTGGTGCCAGGGTTTAGCATTGAATGCAGTCCTGTACCCGCATTCTCTCTGCACAACCACCGTGTCAGGCCATGACTGTCCATTCAGGAGACAGGAAACCCAGGCACAGAGTTTAAGTGACTTGCCCAGGCTCTGCAAGGAAGGAGAGGGTCTGGGACTTAAGCCCAAATGTTCACTCTGTTTCTAAAATGTCACGCTCTTCATCTGTGAGTAAGATGCTGGCCTTGCTGCCCGGCCAGCAGCTCCCTGGACCACAGGTGTTCCAGGTTCATGCTCAGCTGACCCGTTCTCTCCCCCTGCCCAGAGACCATCGCGAACAACAATTGTGAGCTGTGTGTGAATGTGGCCTGTACCGGCTGCCTCTGAGATGGCTCTGGATATCCTGCGCCGGACCTGGACACCTTGCTCCCTCTCCTCCCCCACAACACACACAACCACTGCCTTTGCAGCCTCCCCTCCCCCAAGCTCTGACGGTGCCCTGGCCACCTCGGTCATTGCCACTCTCCCGGGGCCAAATCCGCTGGATCTGGCACAGAGCAGTGTGACTTGCAGTTAGAGGGGAGTTTGGCCCCTTAGAAAGCCCTGTGCCGACTGAATAAAGATTCTCCACCCACACGTGAATCAGAGTCCATTTGTCATCCCAGGACCATGGGAGGAGATTCCTGGGAGTTGGGTGGGCTGAGGATACAGTGTGGACCAGAGTTAGGAATCCCCAGGTTGCCAGCACCCAAGGCGTCGTTCACTAAATCCGGTTGGGTATAGAAGGGCGTGAGCTCAGGGCAGGAAACAAGACGCCCAAGGTCCACAGAGCACACAGACCTATGTACCCCAAGCTGAGCTCAAGGCCTGGCCTAGCTGCAGGGCCAGAGCTCTGAGCTCCTGATGGGGGTGGGGGAAGCTCCCTTTCTGAATTGGGACAGGAGCGGGTGGAGGAAGGATCACGTGGCGCCCCCTCCCAGGCCCATCCTCAAGCTGACCACCTGCTCACGGTGCCTGAGGAGATGGGCCCTTCGCTTTCCCCCTCGGTGCCTCCAGCCCCAGATGGAAGGTGTTTCCTCCCAGGGCCCTGGAGAATACTAATAACAATAGTCTTCGCTTATTGCTCGTTTGCTCTAGCCTAGGCACTATTCTAAACCCTGGGCACGTATTAACCCACTAAGCCTCACAGCAGTCTAATTCTTCCCCCAAAGACTGGTGCTCATGATTCCCCCCACCCCACCCCACCCAGAACTCCATCCCTCCTGACAGCCCAGTTCTGCTCCTGAGTCCTGCAGTCTCCCAGCCCCTTCTTGCCTTGTTAGACTGCTGTGAGGATTAGTGGGTTCATACATGCCAAGGGTTTAGAATCTCCACTTTACGAAGAAGGATATGGGTTCTGAGAGGACCAGGCCCGGCTCAGCAAAGTGGTAAAGCAGGATTCGTCCTGCAAAGTCTGGTGCTCTGAAACGCCATGCTACGCCTCCCTGTGATACCAGCCCCGGCCCTCCGCCCCCCGCCCCCACATTCTCCCTCACAGTGGCCTTGGGTGCCATAACTCAAGGCCAGAACCGAACTGGGAATTCCCTGGAGCAGGGCATGGTGTCCTCCCCAGCTTCTGCCTGGGGCAGTCAGAGAGGAGGAAAGTCAGATATACACACAGGAGCTGGGCCCTCTGAACTCAGTCCCCCTTTCCCACCTCTGGGCCAAAGCCAGCATGAATCGCCCCCAGAACTCCACCCCTCCTGACAGCCCAGTTCTGTTCCTGAGTCCTGCAGTCTCCCAGCCCGCCAGCCCACACACCCCAGAGCTCCAGCCCCTTTCCCTTCCTCCCCCACAGGCCAGATTGGCTGGGGTCCTTGCGATGCCTCCTGCTTCCCTCTGGGCCCCTCTCCTTTCTACCATCACTCCAGGTGGGCGGGTAGCACAGTCCCCCAGACCAGGCCCGAGCTTCCTCCCTGGCTGCTTCCCATACCCACCACCTTACCCTCCTGCGTCCCCAGGGCCGCCTCTCAAGTCTCAACCAAGCTCATGAGCCATTGGCCTCCTCTCCACCAGTGCCTTCAGCCATTCTGCGTTCCCACCTGCCTGGGAGGAGGCAGGGAAGGAAACTGCCACTGACCAAGCGTCTCCCTGTGCCAGGCACAAGGCGGAGCCATCCACACGGAAATAAGGACAAGAACCATAATAACAGCAGCATCAGCGACGTGCTCACCTGGGCCCGGCCAGGGGAGCTTGAACAGCTTTTCCTGTATCACCTCATTTAATCTTCACTCGACCACAGTTTATTTAGGGGTCAAAAGAAAGGCTTTCAGCTGAAACCAGTTTGGCTCAGTGGATAGAGCAGAGGCCTGCTTGAAAGGTCCCAGGTTCCATTCCGGTAAAGGCATGTACCTTGGTTGCGGGCACATCCCCAGTAGGTGGCGTGCAGGAGGCAGCTGATAGATGTTTCTCCCTCATTGATGTTTCTAACTCTCTATCCTTCTCCTTCCCTCTCTGTAAAAAAAAATCAATAAAATACATTTTTAAAAAAAGAAAATTGGAATATCTATGGATTAATATTGGGGGCAATATAATTTTTCTTAAAAAAAAGAAAGGTTTTCAAACAACTCACTTCTTAAAGCTCTAAAAGTGGAATCTCTCCTCTCCCTGCCCCCATCTGTTATCCCCCATTTACAGATGAAGAACCTGAGTGACCCACCCAAAGTCTCGAGGCTGGGAACAGGCAGAGCCAGGACTCACACCCAGAGAGCAGGCTCAGAGTGGGAGCCTTAAATGCTCCTACTCCGCCTCAGGGCTCAGCAAAGCCCCTGCAACCTGGGAGGCAGGGCCTGCTGTCCCCATTCGTGGTGCAGGCAACCAAGTCTCAGAGCCGGGTGCACGGCTTGTCAAGGACACCTTCAGGCCCAAACTCAGCCCATGTGCCTCCCTGGCCACCTTATTGCAGAGAGAGAGTTCGCCCACCCCACGTTAGCAGAGCCAAACACTGAACACCAACAGCAGTGGAGAAATATTAGCTGTGTTCTTGTGAGCGCTGCCACCCCGGAGAACGGGAAACTAATGCTCTGAAGCCCCACCTCTCCGATGACGTGTCGGTTACAGATGATATAGAGCAAATCACAAGATGCCATGGGTTCCGGTTCAGGGTGGTGCAGACACACCCTGAGGTCTACTTGGGCCTCCCTCTGCCCAGTTTCGTAGGAAAGTAGCAGGGGTCATCCCTCCTTAGGACACAGGAGCTGAAACTTAGGTCAAGATATTATCTTTAGCCGAAACCTGTTTGGCTCAGTGGATAGAGTGTTGGTCTGCGGACTGAAAGGTCCCAGGTTCGATTCCGGTCAAGGGCATGTACTTGGTTGTGGGCACATCCCCAGTAGGGGGCGTGCAAGAGGCAGCTGATTGATGTCTTTCTCTTATCAATGTTTCTAACTTTCTATCCCTCTCCCTTTCTCTCTGTAAAAAATCAATAAAATATATTTAAAAAAAAGAATCTTAAAAAATATATATATATATTATCTTTAGCTTAACAGAAACCCATAACTTGTAACCTTTAGTGAAGGCTGTGCCATGGTCTCTGGCTGCCCCCGGGGGTTAATGGCTAGTAAAGGAAGGACTCAGGCTCACAGGGCAGGCTGTGAGGAAACCGGAGAGAGCTGGGGCTACACAGTCAACAGAAATCACCCACTGACTCAGGACCCCTGGTTTCAGCCAGTGCCTTGGCCCTTCCTGCTTCTGTGTGTGTGCACCAACCCCACCTTCTGGAATGCCCTCTGCCCCCATCTCCACACAGGCTTTGAAATTCCATCCATCCCAATGCAAATCCCAAGAGCTAATGCACATGCCTCCCCTCTGATTCACAAAGCCTTCCCCGGCTTCTAGGACATCATTCTCTGAATCCTGCAGCCCGGGGAACCCTGCGTGGGTCACCCCGTTCCCCTCCACCCTTCTCCCCTAGAAGGACCCAAGGAGGTTGCCTCCTCTTTCCTCCTCCCCTCTACCTCCCTCCACGCCTCACCTCCTCACCCCTGCCTGAACCATGCTCAGCTTGACCCTGCCTGGTTCTCCTTCCTTTGGTTTATCTGTTTCTACCGTTTATGGAGTTGTTATGTTTGCATGTAGTCTGAACATTACATACATTACACACACACACACACACACACACACACACACACACATTTGCATGCAACACTGCCCCTGGCCTGGGAGGCAGGTGCTATCGCTACCCTGTTTTACAGAGAAGGAGACTAAGACACAGAGAGGAAAAGCTACTTTCCTAACATCACACAGCACGTGGAAGACCGGGGACTCGAACCCTGTGGCTCTTGCTTTTCCCTGCTCTGTTACAGTCTCGTGCAACCATCCATGTGGTGGGCCTCACCCCCTCTGGGGAGCAGAGAGAGTGCCCCAGGCACAGAAGCCAATACACCTCAGCGTGGCCAGAGCTGTGCAAGGGGAGTGGCTGGCCAAGGTGCCTAGGGAGCCCCAAGGACAGAGGGGAGCATGAAGACCTCTCCTGGGAGGGAGGGAAAGGCTCCTGAGGAGAGGCCCTGGGAGTGGAACGGTGAGGCCTGACCTGAGTGGGACCTGGCAGGGGTGTGGGGAGAGGAGCCATGCAGAGGTGAGAGGGGCAGAGGAGCCATGCAGAGGTGAGAGGGGCAGGGTTACTAGCCATTAACCCCCTGGGGCAGCCAGAGACGATGGCACAGCCTTCACTAGAGGTTGCTGAGAGCTGTGACTTGGGGTGTGGGTGGGGAGTGGGGAGTGGGTGGGACTGGAAGCAACGCTGAAGTGGTCAGAGGGGGCCAGACCCTGAGGCACCTTGAATACTCTAGAGCTCGGAGCCAGTGCCAGGGACCCTTGTGACCTTGTGCGTATGTGTGGCTTAGTGACTTTGGTGACTCCAGGACACGTGAAAGAGCAGAGGCTCCACCTCCTCCACCGCTGGTCTGGAGAGTCAGGTCCCTCGGCGCAGGGAGAGTGGGGTCCTTGCCCTTAGCACTTACGGCCCTGAATGTGGGAGGGCAGGTAGGCATTCATGAAGCTGGGTGATGCTTAGACCGAGAGATGAGGAATGAATGAAATCCACGCCAGGAGTGCTCTGGAATCTGGTTTATTAGAGGCAGGTTGGAGAAGCCACCAGCAACTGGCAGCTCCAATGGGGTCAGGGGCTGGGTCTCCCCGGGCTGCTCTCTCCTGGTCCTCCGATGGGGGCAGGATAGATTAAGGTGCCAGGAGTGGGAGCGTTCTGCAGGGGAGGGGCAGAAGACGGGGAGCCCCTGCTGTCCTAGCATCCAGCACAGGCAGCGTAGGCACAGAGCTCGCAGGTGTTCGGGTCCTCGGCGATGGCCTCTGGACAGGAGAGACGGGGCCCCATGAGCACCAGCTTCTCTTCCCCAAACTCCCCCCCGCCCCCCCTCCTTTGAGCCAGAGCTAGGACATCTGCCACCCAGCTCCCAGGAGAAACCCAGGCCTGTCCTCTATGACCAGTTGGGCTTTCTGCCTCAAACCAGGGCAGACCGCTCAAACCAGCCAATCCGAGCAGAGTTTCTACCCAGAAAAAGAGATTACACCGTGACATAGTGCTACTTGCATCAGTCAGAGTCCAGACCTTCGTAAAGCAAGCCTTGCCAATTACAACTGAGAACTAATTACAGAAGAGGGCTTCATATGACTCACCCATCAGAGCAGAGCCCCCTCGTCTGGCCAATCAGAGAATTCCTAAGCCCCACCCATCAGACAGGAGGCAACTCACCCAGCCTCCTGAGGATGTCATTGGCGTTGGGCTCCCTGCAGACAGGCTGGAGTTCGGCAGGAAATTTGGGAGAGCTACAGAGGGCGGGAGCCACAGGTCCATCAAACTGCTGTTCGCTCTCCACGCTGGGATCCTGGAGCTCCCGGAGGCCCTTGAGCTTCTTCACTGACTCCAGAGGAAAGGAGAACTTTCCATCCTGAGAGAGACACGTCCAGAGCATGAGCCCGAGCTGCATGCAGTCTGCTCCCTGACCGTTTCCTCCGGGACTGGCCCCTCTCCAGCCCCAGCGGCTCAAGCAGGGTTAGTGGCTCATGGGAACCAGACACTCCTCTCAGGGCAACCTGAGGTAGTTAGAGCTTGGGCCTGAGGGCCGGAGAGTGGGTTTGGATCCTGGCTTTGACAGGTCCTTAAGTCCTGCATGTTATGAGGAATGGGGAAAATGGATGTGACGTGCCAGGGACACCACAGGTGCCCGATATGTGGGAGCCATTGTGCTGATGTTTAGGGAGAGGTACAGAGCTGGGACCAGGACCAGGATCCATGGGACCAGGATCAGGATCCATGGAACCAGGACCAGGCTCCATGTGGCCATGCCCAGGCTCTTTTCACCTCTGCCTGACAGCCACGTGGGCTGCTCACCTGGATCCCAGCTCCAGCCTGCAGCCTGGCTGATGTTTTGAGAAGCAATAAAAGGCCTTCCAGAGATAGAGTGGGGCCCCGAGGGGTGCCCAGACTGCCTGTCGCTGGCATCCATACTCAGGGCGACCACTTGAGTCCTGAGACCCAGGCTGGTGAGAAGTAAGGTCTGGAATTGAACCTCAGGCAGGATAGTAAGAAGCGAGGTAGGAGAATTCCTTGGCAAGTGGAACTGGGAACTGATAGGTAACTGAACAAATTGGTTGAGCAATTCACAGCCACATACAGATGGTCACCAGGGGGCCCTATTAACGGGCAAAACTGGCACCAGACCTGGCCTCCCAGGGGGGATTTTCCCTCCTCTGGCATATCACTGGTCATGCTTGCCCTTTCCTCTCTAGAGATAACATCACGCCTGACCTTTCCTCCTTAGAGATAACATCTAGGCCTCAGGTGTATTTCAGCTCTAGACCCAGAAAAGCAGCAAAACTAGTGCTGCTGACTCCAGGACCAGCTGCAATGACTAATGACCCATCAGTAGAGACCAAGATCCTAAATGGATACACCTGGAAAAGCTGATGACTATTCTTTTGAGATCTTCCCCCAAGACTTCTAAACTCCCAGCCTTTAGAGCCCTCAAAACAACGGTCCCAGCTCCCCGCAGGCATGCATCACCTAAACTGTAAGGGTACCAATGAGACTTGCAACCAGGGGAGCAATGGGCAGCAGCAGCTCGTCCTGCGCTAACCTCCTGAGCCTGCCTCCAAGGCCCTCTTTTCTCTGACTCTCCAGACCCACCTTGGCTCACTTCTTTCCTAGAACCTTCCTAGGGAACCCAAGCCACCCACCTGCTCTCCTGTTGCTTCTTCTATCCTAGGCCCTTCCTTGTTCCACTGTCCCCAGCTTTAATTAACATCCTCTCAAAATCACCTAGTCTCGCATTATGAAATCTTTCCTGCACAAAGTCAGGAACTCACACACCGCAGGCTGGCCCGAGGCAGACCTGCTCCTGGCCTGGTCCCCTTTCCAGGGTGCTAGCTCCAAAGAGGAGGTGCTCGCTCAGGGCACAGGTCCTGGGCCCTGGGGTCAGAGAGCCGGCCGGCTGGACCAGGGAAGGGTCAGGACTTACCTGCACAGTGACTCCCCCTGCCAGAGCAGCCCAGGTTCCCAGGAGGCACAGTGCGGCGAGAGGGAAGGTGTTCATGGCAGCAGTGCCCGGGAGAGGAGAGGCTGGTTCTGGATGCCAGAGGGAAACAGTGGGGCTTTTAAAGAAAGCGGGGTTACTGAGTAACCCGGGAGCTTTTGTCAGTCTCATCTGCTCCCCTGTAAATTAAGGCCTAATCAGTTAAGGCTCAAGACAGCCCTGGCAGATAAGAGATCAGTGCCCTCCCCGGGCACTCTTTTTTGACCCACAGCCAGCCCGAGTCCTGCCTTCATTCCCAACCACATAAACTCATTGACAACTTTAGACTCTGATCCCCGGGAGGGCTAGCACGGTGTGTGTTCATTGTGTCGTGTTGTGCACAGGGCCCCAGGACAGGGAGGGAGGGAGGGCCTGGGAGCTCCATGGCTCTAATCTACAAACAAACCTGGCCAGAAGCTGGGAAGGGGCTCTGAGCGGGGGTGGGGGGGGTGCGGAAATCCCTGGGTGTGGAGAGTCAATATTGAAGGAGGAATTGGAGGGGCAGAGCCTGACCAGGAGGGAACAACTACAAAGGGGTCCGGCCCAAGGGAGGGGCAGGAAACACCTGTCCTAGCTGCCTTCCCAGGTCCCTCTCGGAACTAGACTGGCCTTCCTCCCCTTTCTGGTGTGTGTGTGTGTGTGTGTGTGTGT
>PVJN01015778.1:13514-43784 GCA_004026805.1 Lasiurus borealis | reverse complement strand
CAAATGTTAAAGGCACACTTTAAAATTAAATACTCATTGCATTTTGAAGTTATTTATTATATGTTCTTACAAGCTAATATTTTTTTAAAATATGATACTTTATAAAATACCGTGTGATATGAAATGAGAATTCTGGTGATCCATCTGCAGTGTTAACATGTGGAAGATGAAAGCAGAGAATCAGACAATCAACAAAAAAGAGTTAAGAACTGTGCTTAAATTAGTACCTTGACACATGTGCTTTTAAGTTAATGAAAAAAATTCATTTCTGTCATTATTTTAAAGAGCAGAGTTAAGGCTTCTTTTAATTAGATATGAACATGTTCTAGATAATAACAGAATTTGATTCAAGAAAGGGGAGTGTAAAATGTAACAGGTCCAAATGTGGAATGGGTAGAAATTAAGAGGAAACAGTAGAGTGAGCATACTGTGTTTAAAACTGACAATCTTTGCTATTAGTTAATTCTCTTTTCTCGAACAATGATTTATTATTCCTTGATTAGCAGATCATATGCTACAAGGCTATCCTATTAAGATACTTGGCAGGAAATTTGCAATACGCTAGATTATGTTGGCTACTCATAGCCTTAATGAAGTGCTGCTAGAATAAATGTTTGCATTAAAGCTGACCATTCTGAGAGCTTTCCTGGAAAAGAGAGACTTTCTGAAAATAATCTGTGGTCCAAATTGACTGAGAATGGGAATCTGATCATGTATAAATATTCAGGGTTTGAAAAGCCAGATCTCTGTCCTAACTGGCTCGTACCAGCAGAGACAAGGAGGATGCAGACATAGCAGATTCAAGGTTGGGGCCCAGGCATAACCAGCTAAGTTCTAAAGCACCGTAGTCAAGCTTTCTCTACATTAAAGGGGCGATTTGACTCGTTAATGAGACTTGGTTGGGTTCAACCTATAGAAAAATGTAGATATTTTTGCCTCAGCACCTAGCCCGTTTTTACATTGTCCAATGCAGTGAACATCAGAGAGGACACAGGAACCTACCAGTGGAACTACACCAAGGCTGACCGTCAGCAGACAAAAAGTCCAATGCTATGTCCTAGGCTCAAGGACATGAGACAACGCCTCTGGTTTTGATGAGAGCAAATTGACCAGAGGCCTGCGTGTTTTTAAAGGACTTGTCTATCCTAAGGAGCCCGGCCTTGTGACGGCTCTAGCTAGAGGGCCACGCGAGTTTCTTAACTCACAGCAACAGGAAATGTGCTGTAAACGCAGCAGCCAACACTGGGGCTTCCCCTGACTTACTGGGTAATCAAGTCCCTCTTCCCAATTTCCACTACAAGATCAAGCTTGTCTGGGTCATTTTGTGTCTTCGTTCTGTGACAGATATTACAATCTTCCCTTCTTGTGACTCTCCCCAGGAACTTGTTTCTGAAAAGTTAGTACATTTTCATTACATGATTACTGTGAAGTGGCAAATGGATTAGCAGCTCACATAACTCATGGTAGGCTGACCTTTTATTCAGTGATTTGGTCGGGGGAAATACTGTTTGAAGGATAATGTATATTCAACTCAAAACAACAAAAACTGAGGCAAATGATTCACTAGATTATTAGGTTAAAGATATAGATATGGAATATAATGCAATAGCATTTATTCCAATTTTGGGGTGGGAGCTCATGTCTGTTCACACATCTTTAGGGTAGGCAGCTCTGAGTAAGCCAGGATAAAGCTGATATCTCTGCCCTGTTTTTTTTTTGTCTTTTATAAATTAACCTTTTGAATTCTTCATCTTTTATCGCTCATAACTTGTGAGAATTCATGTAGGTAGAGTATTTTGCAAGTATAAAATGCTACATAAGATATTGTTGGAGATAAGCAAAAAGAACTCGGATCTTTTTGAAAATTTGCTAATGATCTTACAGAGCAGAACCATTAATTAAACAATGCGTGTTTTATTTAGCAATTAAAACATGGCTCTGGAGATCCCTCTACTACATCTAGAACAATATAGTAAAGTGACACTATCTAATTAAAGTCACACATTACCTTTGACTCAAAACTGGTGAATATCAATACAAATTAAATTGTAGCTCTTTAGAACAAAACATTAGGTAGAATACATTATTTAAGAGAAATGCAAAATCATGATAGGTCCATTGGCAGCAGTAAAAGAAATTATTCTGATTTATCTTTGTCTGCAGTGAAACAATTAAAAAAAAACTCCCTTTATTTATTCTTATTAAAACTCAGTGCAGAGATAAAGTGATACAAGAAAGCATTTGCTTTTTTAAAAAAGCATAGTGGTCATATCCTATGCCTAATTTTCTAAGCAGCTCCACAGGCAGAGCTACAGGTCTCTGGACTCTGAGGTGACAATTGCTATGCTTTGACTGCTCTCAAGGTGTTCATGGATTATAATACACACAGACACATACACACAAACACACACGCACTGTTTTGAGAGAGATTTTGCCACTTATGAGAAGCAGCCAGTTGCCTTATGGAAACCAGGCCTTTGTTTAGAAGGGTGACACCTCTCTGAGAATCTGTGCAGTCTTCTGCTTCTCTTGTGAATCTGAATTTTATACATTTATCAAAAAGGAAGAAAGAAGATAGGGACTGTGAAGAACAGAAGACCCAACTCAACTAAAGATATAAATCTTTTATTTTATTTTATTTTATTTTATTTTATTTTATTTTATTTTATTTTATTTTATTTTGTTGTGTTACATGTATACATATCTTCCCATTGTCCCCCCTCACCCTTCCCCAGGCATACCCCAACCCCCCAGTGTCTTGTGTTCATTGGTTATGCGTATATGCATGCATACAAGTCCTTTGATTGATCTCTTATCTACCCCACCTCTCCTTAACCTTCCTGCTGACAAAGAGCCCTGCATGGTGTGGCTTAGTGAGTTGGGAGTCTTCCCTTGAACCGAAAGGCCGATGGATTGATCTCTGGTCAGGAAACATGGAAACATGCTGGGGTTTCTGAATCCATCCCCAGTAGGGGGCATGCAGATTGATGTTTCACCCTCTTATTGATATTTTCTCTTCACTCTCTCTCTAAAAATCAATTTTAAAAAATTCAAACAAATAAGCAAAAAACATCTGACAAAAATAAGGATGTCAAAGCTACTGGACAGTGAAGTCATGTTAGGAAGACTAAAGTCTTTTTATCAGTTGAGTTACATCAATTGGCAAGCCCCCTGCTGGGGATGGATCCAGAAACCCTGGCATGTGCCCTGACCAGGCCAAGTACAACTATTTTCCCTTTAAGTAGGCATAGCTTTATGAATTTATGGATGTAGGAAATCTGCAACAGGTGATCCTTTGGGGTGATTTCCTAGGATATTTAATACTTTTTAGTATTACTTTCCCAGATTCTCTTGAAAACTGTATTTGGAAAATTCAGAATGTTGAAAGTGGGAAATCATCTGCATTTCATAGGAAGGAAGGAAGGGCTTATATATCGTGATGATGAATTTCTTGCGTTAACTGGATTGGACTGCTAGGTGCCAGATATTTTGTCAAATATTATTCTGGATGTTTCTATGAAAGCATGTTTTTAGGAGATGAACATTTAAGTTGGTAGATTGATTGTCCTCCATAATGTGGGTGGGCCTCATCCAAGAGAATTCTTTTGACTTGATAGCCTTAAAACTAGAACATCAACCTTTTCCTGCCTTCAGACTCAAACTGCTTAAAGTGTGCGTTTACCAATTGATGGTAGGAAAACAAGGGGAATGAGTCCACATATGTATATGTCTGTCTGTGTGTTATGTGTTGTTGCGTGGGCCCTGACTCCTGGTAACTTTATGAATGCATGATGTCTACAATGTCCTGTCCTCAGTAGCCCTGCTCAGCTCCTGTAAGCCTCATGCTCATGGTTTCCTTTATGCAGTCAACCCATCTCATAATTGGCGTTCCTTTTGTCCTGCTGCTTTCTATTTTTCCAGCATTATTATCTTTCCCAGAGAACTCTGCTTTCTCATTTTATCCCCAAGCAAGACGGCTCCAGTTTTGTCACTGTTGCCTCCGGTGAGGTTTTGAGGTTCATTTATTTTAGGACCCACCTGTTTGTTTTGCAGGAGCTCAAGATCTTTGAAGAGCTCTCCTTCAAAACCATATTTCAGTGTTTTCCCTACCACCTTCGTCCCTGTTTAATATTCACGTCTATGCCTAGGAATTGGGCATAAGAGGGTGTAGAGGATCTTTGTCCTTGTTCACCCAATTTCCCAAGCAAGTGAAGTGCTTTCGAGATGCTGCAACAAAGGCTGCTACCTTCCAGGAAGCGCTAAATGCCAGACGTTCAAGCCAGGTTCAGAAGAGACAGCGGCACCTGAGATCTAATTGCAAATATTTACCGGGTACTGGAGGGCTCCAGAGAATTTCAGAAGAAGGTCAGTCTATGTTTTAGAGATACAGTAAAGCCTTTGTCGCATGGATCATGAAAAGCTCTGGGTTGCTCTGAAAGCGATGGACATGCCTCAGCACTTGACTGTCCTGATCTGCAGCCTGCATCGTGGGCAGGAAGCCACTGTCAGGACAGAACATGGAGAGACAGAATGGTTTCCTATAGGCAAAGGTGTCAGAACAGGCACATTCTGTCTCTCTATTTTATCTCCCTGTAAGTGTGTACTTTCGTTATATGGAATCTATTCTGCAAACCCTCAACATGGATCTAAAATGATTAAACTTGCTCCTTTATCTCATGGAGAATGCTAGCTGGCCCTCCTCAGAAAGGTTTTTACACAAGTGAGGACATGATTTTCAGATCTGTACCCTGACCCTCCCTTATCACTTAGGTACTATTTTGAAGAACCCACCACTTTTAACTTTGCAAGCATTCCTGGGAGTAATCCCTACACAAGCATTAAGAACTGCTACACACTTAGAGAAAGAAGTGGGATTTTGTTTGTTTCTGAACCTATGAAGGAAAAGCACTTAAAGGAGGAGGAAGAAGTTTATAATGCAAGTACAGACTATGTGGGGAGCCGGATTGAAAAGGCTTTTCAATGTAGCACAATCGGCTGTAGACAAATCAAGGAAAAAGAGTGGGTGGCAAAGAATACATTGCTAATGCCTAAGAAGCTACAAGAAAGCCCCAACTAGATAGAGCTGGTTTGGGAGCAAGGCTCAGTTTCAAAACAGGGTCCTTATAGCAGGATCCGTTGTTTCTGCCTGACCACCCACCCAGGCTTCCTACAACCCGGGTGGGTTTATGTGAACGGCTGCCACTCATAATGCTGTCCCTTTGGCTACAATGAGTTTCTAGTCATGGCCCGAGACTCCTGAATGCTTGCTATGATCTTTTATATGGAATCAGGTGAGAGAGATTCTCTCTTCCTTTTAAGATGAAACACATTGAATTTTATAAGCCTGGGGCAATCAGCAGGCATATTCCCTCTTCATTTCTCTTCCTGGCATCAGGAGAGAAAATAGTCAACATACAACAGAAAAACAAGAGCCTAAAAGGGAAAGATTTCCAGTGGCATCATTCAAGGCCCTGGAGCCATGAGTGCCAATCCCTGGACGTCAGAGTAATGTGAATCATTCCCCACCCCCTGTACAAGTTCAGGTTCTATTGATGGTATACCAAAGCCCTAACACAACTGCCTTTTAGATTAAGAAGGCTGTTATCTACAGATATATAGTGCATTATTCTTTTTAAAAATGTAATTTTAAGGTAAAATCATTGATAGTATATCATTTCTACAATATCATCTTTGTTTTTGTTAATCCTCACCCAGAGAGAGAGAGATTGGTTGCCTTTCTGACTAGGACCTGAGGTCAAACCTGCAACCCAGCTATGTGCTCTTGACTGGAATCGAACTCAAGAACCTGAGGCATAAGCACTGCTGCTCTAACTTCTTAGCTACACCAGCCAAGGTATACCATCATCATCAATACCGTCATCATCATCATCATCACCATCATCACCATCATCTTTAGTGTGTGAAAGGAGATCAGGTTCAGGCATAAACATCCATAGTTCTATATTTTCTCTAAGTGTAAACATTTCATTACATACTATTTGTATAACATTTAAGCATAAAAAGCATTTAAACAATCATTAAAATATGGATTTTACCACACTAATTATTTAACCATTTTACAAGAGAAATTTCATTGAAAACAAGGAAATAAGAGTATTCAGTTTGTGACCCAGTTCGTTGGATTATCTATGGAGGCAATTTGCAGTGACAATTTCTAAATTGAAATGATTGGGACATAATTCCTGAAACTGTATGATTGAAGTCACACTTAGATGGTCACTTGAAACAAGAAAGCTAGCTGGGTGCAAACGTGGATTTTCTCTAACTTGAGGTTATTTTGGAGCAGAAAACATATTAAACTTTATCAAGCCATATTCTCCTGTTCCTTATCCCTTTCTCTCTGGTCTTAGAGTGTGGCTGAGTACTGATACTGCCCTCAGGATAATGGCAGAGAAGGAAGGACATCTGAAGGAAAGTTATTATTGGCTATCTTTGCTATCTGTATAATGAAAATAATGTGATAAATATTCATTAAAATGAGGCTAGAATTTTAGGTTTTTAAATTTCTCGTGATCTTTTCTTAAGCAGTCCTGTAAAAAAAATAGACAGATGTTTTACTCTTTATCCCAAAGATTACATGGGATTATAAAAGGGTTGTTTTTATCTCCAACTTCACCTTGCACATTTGAATAAAGAACTTTGTAAAGGACAAAGTGTTTCTATAAATACCTTGGAAGGTCATTTTTTTTATTATATTGGAACATTTATCTACGTAAAACTAATAATTCCTTCCAGCAACAAAGTAAGAGGATTTATAACAACCTTTAAAAATAATTGTATTCATGATGGGTCTTAGTCAAAGCAGAGCATTGTAAAATATTGATTCTCTGGGTGTAACAATTCAGAATTTCATTACGTGAGGGAAATGTAATTTATTTTAAATTAAAATAGAAATTCGTCTCAGAGATTCTTATATTTTTAGCTGTTTATTTTCCTTTTATTATTTTTACTGCATTTAAAAAATGCTTGATAGAAAAATCTGCTGTAATAGATGATTCTGTGTATATATATGAGAGCTTAAACTATTATAAATAGATGTAATTATTTCTAAAAAGTATTTTTTAATCCAAGCAAATATTTTAGTTGATAAGGATATAAAGTAAACAAAAGTATACTATTTAAAGTAATTTAGGTGCATTTCTTTACATGATACATTGAATTTTTATCAAGGGAGTAATTTTTAATTTTTTTGAGCCACTGATAAGCTGGATTTAAAACACACACACACACACACACACACACACACTAGAGAACTAGTGCAATAAATATGTGCACTGTGAGGTGGGGGTGTCCCTCAGTCCAGCCTGCACCCTCTTCAGTCTGGGACCCCCTGGGGGATGTCTGATTGCTGGTTTAGGTCTGATCCCACAGGACATCCCTCTCATAATCTGGGACTACTGGCTCCCAACCGCTCACCTGCCTGACTACCTGATTGTCCCTAACAGGTTCTGCCTGCCAGCCTGATCACCTCCTAACCACTTCCCTGCCAGCCTGATTGCCCCAACTGCCCTCCCCTACAGGTCCTGTCACCTCCAACTGCCCTACCCTGCAGGCCTGGTTGCCCCCAACTGCCGTCCCCTGCTGGCCATATTATGGCAGCCATCTTGTGCAAAGGTGTGACAGTCAATTTGTATATTACCTCTTTATTACCTAGAATCTATTGCCAGGAAAATGCACACATACATCTACCTTATATACCATTTGTTGGTCATTTATTGGGGGTACATGAATTACTTATTTACAGTAGATTTAGAACTGATTTAAAGTCAAAGCTGTTTTTAATGTTAATTGTAAAATGTAATCACCACCATCCTTATTTGGTAGTTTACATGGGTGGATTAAAAAACTAAAACAAATTGTTCTAAATGATTGAAGGGTTGGTTATTGATTTGATCAACTTTCTAGAAACAATCTTTAAAAATTAAAAAATATATAACATATATTTCCAAGCCAGAACTATTATTGGAAAAATAGATACAAATAACTTATTTTATCATGAATCATTTTAGATATTCTAAGAGTTTAAAACTCTTCTAAAAATTGATATATTTCCATGCTATTAAAATAGAAAGCTTTTCCATTCATATTGTAAATGGGAAAAATGTTCCCATAACAATGAAAGCAAAAAGAATTCATTGGAAAAACTGCTAATATGGACTTGCTTAAATTTGGAATATCATCAATTATTGGATATTTCCCTGCCCTCAGTATGCAGAAATACACACACACACACACACACACACACACATACACACACACACTTTAATTCTCTGTTTACTCTTTTTTCCCTTAGATTTCATAATTGAACATATTACATGGGTTCCAGAGTGAGACATGCTGAAGTAAAAACGTGGCTCTATCACTAAATGGCAACAAACCTATTCTCGTCTTTTGCTCCCTTGTAAAATGGGTGTCTCTCCTGCAATGACTTGATATGCCTGATAGGGCTTTTGTGAGAAATGCACAACATAATAATAATTTAAATGTTTATTGTAATGACTAGAACATATTTAAAATTCAAAATATTAACTCTGAATAATACTATAACTCTACTGTGATAACATTAGTGGTAGCTTTAGCAGTAATAGTATTTAATGTAAACAACATTTTCCCACAACTTTTCCTATAGGAAGAAAAGATAGATGATAAATAGATAGATAGATGATAGATAGATAGACAGATAGACACACAGAGCATACAGTACTCAAATTATGGTCCAGGGACCTCTGGAGGTCTCCCAGTTTCTATCATGAAGTTCATGACATCAAAACTATTTTCATCATGACACTAAGACATTATTTGCCTTTTTTACTTTTATTATCTCACAAATATAGAGTGAGATTTCTAAGGCCAGAAGACAGAAGCAGATATGAAAGTCTAGCTACCCTCTATTAAATAAGACATTAAAGAGATTTGCAAAATGCAAAACAATGTCACTATCCTAACTGAATTATTATTTGTTTTGTAAGACATAATTAGTTTTACAAAATAAGTTTTTAATGTAAATATGCAAGGACTGCTTTATGGTTGTTTTAAATGATTACTTAACAAATATATTAACTATGTCTCAGTTTTAATCCCTAATAACCATGAATAAAATCCACATAAACTAAATACCTTTGGCATCATCTACGTAAAGGAGTATTAAAACTAAATATTAGGAATAGCCACCATATAGATTGATATGCAGTATGATTACTTAGCAAATATATTAACTATGTCTCAGTGTTAATCCCTAATAATCATGAATAAAATCCACATAAACTAAATACCTTTGGCATCATCCACGTAAAGGAGTATTAAAACTAAATATTAGGAATAGCCACCATATAGATTGATATGCAGTATGCTTTTCATTATTTTACCATTTATCAAGAACATTTGCCCATTTACCAACATATTCACATGTAAATTTTATTTCTACATGGCTAAATGATGTCTTATTGTTTAAATGTATCAAATTTATTTAACCTAAATGTAAAAGGACTAAATTTTTTTAACGGAGAAGATAACATAGATTAGCATACATTTTCTTTGGGAAGAGAGGCGAACTTACTTACATTATAAAGATAAATACTTCAATGGAGCCTGCAAAACTGACTGTGCTCAGTTTGTTTTGTTTTGTTTTGCTTTGTTTGAGTTTTGATCACCATGTCAATTCCCTAAACAAACTTGATAACCATGAAATTACCCAAGGAAAATGAAAGGCCAGTCATTAATTGGGCATTTTCTTATCTGCTCTAACAGGACTCATATAACAATAATGGCTATGGGGAAAGAAACCAATGGGAAATACCAAACATAATTGCCCCTAAGTCCTTGAGCACCTAATCACTGTACATTTAATCAGTAACAAAGAGAATTACCTTATGTTTCACTAAGCTGATAAGATAAATACAGATTAAGTAAATATATATTACTATTTAGTTATGTGCATTACTCAGTGATGCTGAATTTAATCTTGATATCTTTACATTTTTTGAGTTCTGTATGTTTTTGTATATTTAAGGAGAGACTGAAATATTAAGGCTGAGTTTATTATCCAGGTTTTCAGATATCAGGGTCTTAATGTGAGTCAACAGCACAATAAGAACTCTATTACAGAGAAAATCATGGTAAATAATTTAAGTTTTTACTAGACTTTATTATAAAGAGAATATATCTTCATTATGTGTGTATTACTTTGCTATTGCTTCTCTAAAAAGTTTCCTCAAACCTTATGGCTTAAAACAATATAGTTCTTTCACATTTCTGGAGTCCAAGATTCTAAAACCATGTTGAATGTTAGAATGGTTGTATTCCTCTGGAACTTCAAGAGATAGTCTATTCTAGAGACCACTTGCATTACTTGGCTAGTGGTCCCTTCCTCTATCTTCAAAGCAGGTTCTTTCAATCCCTGATTCCATTGTCACCTCCTTTTTCTAATTTTGATCCTTTTGTTTTCCTCTTACAAGGATTTATGGTTTCATTGTGTTCACCTGGATAATCGAGCATAATCTCCCCATTGGAAGATCCCTAACTTAATCATATCTGCACTATCTCTTTTCCTATGTAAGATAGCATATTCACTAGTTCTAAGGTTTAACATGTGGATATCTTTTTTGATGAGGTGCATTTTTCTGTAAATCACAATGTTTAATGCTAACCAGTAATTTTTTTATTTAAAAAGTTTCATAATAATTATATATCTCAATGCCTATTTAAAGCACCTACTATGAAATGTGTTAAATATATTTCCCAAAGTATCTATCAATTGAAACCATTGTATATATTTATCTCAAATGCTATAAAATGTGCCAGTAAGTCAGGAATATCAGTTGACTTGTCAGAATACAATTAACATATCTACACCAAATCTTGCTTTTGAGTTTCATTTGCTGATTTTGTTGACATTTGCACATGTTCTTCAGGTATGTATTGAGGATTAGTTAGCATTGAAAAATCACCACGTTAAAAAGAATGGTATAACACATATTCTTTTCAACAAATAAAGGTATAATGTTTGTGGTTGGAAAGTTATCTATGCTTGAACACATGTACACAAATATCATAAATAATTACACAACAAAAAATCTAAAAATGAACTATCTATTAATATAGGAATGAGCAGTACACATAGTGCAAAGTGAAAATTTAGAGAAGAGAGAAATCTGTTGCTGAAAGTGTTTATGAAGGCTCTGGAGTAGCACGGAGGATACTGGAGGAGCTGGGAAAAAAGGAAAGGGGTGATCTAGTTGGGTCTGAGAACTGGCAGAAGACATCCTAAGTGCAGGTTACTACAGAGAGAACTAGCAATGCCAATGGGATAGTAGACCCCTTTATGCATTTGGATGGTTACAAAGAGTGTGTGTGTGTGTGTGTGTGTGTGTGTGTGTGTGTGTGTGTGTATGGCTAATATGCTAAGTGTCCAACCACCCAACTGATTGCTATGATGCACACAGACCACCAGAAGGCAGATGCTCAATGCAGGAGCTGCCATGACACACACTATCCATTTACAGAGATACACTTGGCTTCCCCCAAGTGGGACACAGGCCCCGCCCCACCCCATAGCTACAGCCCATCAAATCACAGCCAATGCTGTGGAGACTCCATGGTGAAAAATGCAGCCCATAGCCCAGCCCAACCCAGAAATGGTCGCTGGTGAACACCAGGTAATGATGTCACATAGCAACACCCAGCTTCCTCTCCCTAGCGACTAGCCTCCTTAGAGTTTCTTCAGCCCAGGAACACAACTTGATTTATAGCCAGGTGGAAACACTTTACACTTTAACCAAATGTCTGTGAAGCATTTTCCCATGCCTCATCTCATTTGATCCTCACAGAAGTCCTGGAGTAGGTAGATAGGCAACTGGGTGGAATCCTATTTTCTTTTCATTAGCCAGAAAATGGAGATTTAGAAAGTTTATGAACTTGACCTGACTGAAAAGAAGTAAAAAATGGTGAACTTGAAACTGACTTCAGTTTTCTCACTGCACAGAATATATTTTACCCTTTGTTCTCCCTACTTGATCTACAAGAATAATCTTCTTTGTGTTGATATTGACGGCTGTGTTGCTGACAATTACCTGGAAGAGAAGTTGGGGTGCTTCACTGGGCTGGAAAAGTTTAGCTAAATCCCAAAGCAGGTCTAATTAAGCAAGTTTATCTATATGTATAAGCTCTTGCTGGCACCATTTGCACACATGTGTTTCCATCTGTCATTGTCAATCATGAATTTGGTTGTCACTTCTATTATAGAGAAAAGGCAATATTAAAATTGCGATATTAAAATATTTCTTCTAATTAATTTCCTTTCAATATGCATGGATTCATGCTTTGGGCCTCTAGTTGAGAAATAAACTTACAATATTGTTTTGACTTGACTGGAAAATATCTTGAATGACAGCTATAGATTTTGTATATTACTATTTAATAGTAAAAAAGAAGTTTGAACTTTTGAATTTTGCTAGCTGAGTGAGTATGACCATGGCTCCTGTCCTTTCTGAGTCTCAATATTTCAAGGGAAAACAACTATTTCAACAACAGCAAAGCAAAACTTGCCCATCCTATTTTCATATTGCTTGGATGAGTATCTGAGATCATGCATGCTAAAATGTTTTACAATTGCAAATTAGCACAAAATTAAAGGTTTTATTAAAGTAGTAAGTAGAAGATTAATGCCCTGACATAAAACGAATTTGTATTTGCTCCAATAACTATTGATAGAAATGCATCTTAGGAAAGAACAATCATCTTTTACCCCTAAGGAAAATGTGAACAAGTACATAAAAAGAAAAACAGGAGAAGAGAGGCTTAGAGCTCATTTATTATTTCCTTTTATTTTTTAAAGTGGTATAAAACAGTAAATTGTTTCATCCCTTAGTTTAGGAAAACAGACTAATAAAAACAGGATAAAGACATATATGCTAATGAACCAGATTTTTACAGAGATTTGTCTAGATTTGATTCAGGTCTCCTAAATCTGATACATACATTTAAAACTATTTTAACTGCAAATATATATGCTCTTAATATATTCTGTTTGGTATTTTCTCTTCTATCCTCAATTAAAAAGGAAAATAAAGAATGGGCTCTATTATATGCAGAAATCAATTGATATAAATATATTTTTAATTGATTTTTTACAGAAAGGAAGGGAGAGGAATAGAGAGTCAGAAACATTGATGAGAAAGAGACATCGATCAGCTGCTTCCTGCACGCCCCTCACTGGGGATGTGCCCACAACCAAGTACATGCCCTTGAATGGAATCACACCTGGGACCCTTCACTCCACAGGCTGATGCTCTATACTGAACCAAACCGGTTTTGGCTCAATTGATATATTTTACATTCCACCAGCTTCCACTTAAGAGTTCGTGCCTACCAGAAAAAAAATTAAATTTATAGTGCTATTCTTGTGGGAACCCTTGAGTGGAAATGTTCCTTCATTAAGAAAAGGAATGTGATCAGCACATTGGAATGCAAATTTCTTAGGCACGAGGGTTTCCTTACAGTATTTTAATAGACCTTGACTTCATGGTTCCCTTAGTTTAAGAATTTGTCAGGCATCAACACAGTTCCAGTCATTTTCCAATAAGCCCATAAACAGATAAGGAAATATTAACAAGATACAAGAGATTTTATATAGATTAGATTTTTAAACAACCTAAAATGTAACAGTATTAAACTAGGCACAATTTAAATTTCTGAGTGGTATAAAGAACCTTTGAGATCGTTCTCTTGTTTTACTTCAACCCCCCATGCCCAGCCCATGGCCAGTCTTGTCTACCCATAAATCATAGTCCACTGTGAGGCCAGCATTATTTCCTCCTGGAACATTGGAAATACTATTACTGTTTTTTGTTTTAGAAAAAAAATGAATTTAGTATTTCCCCTGGTTTTCTCCAAAGGTATTTGTTGATCTTGATTCCAGACCTGGATCTGCTGCTCTTCAGTTGTTTGGCTCTCAATGAGACATAAGACATTTAATATTACTGGCCACATCAGACATGATAAAGCAATGGAAAGTAATTTGAAAACTTATTACCAGTATAAGTTGTTCCCATTTGTAATGGTGTTGATAATAGCCTAGTTTAGCGGTGCATTTCATCCATTCTCCACATACACCTGAGAGGGAGGAGAGGGGGAGTTTGGGAATAGGATCAAAAGCCCCTTAACCATTAGTTCTTAAAATGTGATCTGTTTTTATTGGATTTTAAAAGTCAGAAAGTACAGGGTTCAAGGCCCTCAGCTGCCTCATCCAAAAAAGGAATGCATAAAAGTTATTAGAAATTGTTGTGAGTTAAGTTAAATATGAAGTAGCATCTATATATATAAAAGCCTAAGCGACTGTTACAACCAGATGCCCATTCGCTATGATGTGCACAGCCCACCCAGGGTGCAGACACACAATGCAGGAGCTACCCCTGGTGGTCAGTGCACTCACACAGCCAATCTTCTGTAGTCCCTCCCCCTGGACTGGATGAGATGGCCCTAATCGCTGGCCAGGCAAAGGGACCCCAACTGTGCACAAACTCATGCACTGGGCCTCTAGTGGTAAGATAAAATAGTGCTACCTCTAAAACGCACTGTTATCAAATATACAAAATTTTATTGTGAAAATCTTCATTACAAGCCAACTGAACAGGCTAGGCATTACACACATTCTACAAAACATAATATAATAAAACGATTTGCCTAGAAGGATCTATTTGCTAACCATTGGGATCTCATCTCCTAAGGGCTGGCCGAACAGTTGCAAACCAGAAAAAGAACTGACCTGAGGGACTCTCATATGTAATTTATCCCAGCAGGAAATCTGTACCCACTGGTGCCTGAGAGTCTGTCCTAATAAGTGACCCAAAGGGCCGTCATTATGTCTTGGCCTCTATTCCTTACGGATGCTAACACTTCTGGTGGGATTTATATTAGAGTTGCAGCAAAACGTTAGCCTCTTTTCATGTGTTTTACTACTGGCCTGGGCATCCTCTTTCCCTCCCTCCCCTTCTTTTCCCCGTTAACATTTACACACTCACTTGTTAACTTATTTATTAATTCTTTGCCCTTTGACAGTCAGGAAAAAACACTTACCGAGAATGATGAGACAAATTTATATGCTTCCTGCCTTGGTCAAAACTGGAATCCCCGTTGCTCAGGGCAGATTTCTGAGCCTGGAGTCTCTGTCAGACCTCTGATGAAAGATTTTACAGATTCCTGTATGTCTCCACCATGATATGTTTTCTTTTTTTTCATATTTCATTGAAAAAATATTTTCTTTAATGATAAAAGTATTGAAAATGTCCCCTTTGTTTGTTTGTTGTTGTTTTTCCCCATTGACATCCTCCACTCTACACACATCCCTCCCAGGTCTCCACCACTCTATTGTCTGTGTCCACTTATGTACATAGGTACCATCAGTTAATCACTTTTCAGCTACCCCCACTCCCACCTTCCCTCTGAGATTCAATAGTTTGTTCCATGCTACCATATCTCAGGATCTATTTTGTTCACCAGTTTATTTTACTCATTAGATTCCACATATGAATTAGATCATGTGATTCTTATCTTTCTCTGACTGGCTTATTTCACTCAGCAGAATGCTCTCCAGGTCCATTTATGCTGTTGCAAATGGTAAGAGTTCTTTCTTTTTTTTCAATTCATAGGCCTTACCAATTAGAAGTAAGTTCTCAGGACTGGGCATATATATATTGAACCCTCAGTGCCTTATGCAGTGTCCTGTACAGTATATATGCTCGAAAATAGTTGCTGAATAAATCTATACAGATATTTTCCATAACATTATTGAATTCAAAAAAAATATTCTGTGAGGCCAATGGATTGATGTCTGTTTGATATATGAAGAACCAGAGGAAAGAACACCAAAAAGAAAAAAAAAACACCATTACATAACACGTGCACAAAGAGGGTGCTATTTTACTGCCGCATCTCTGACTCCAAGCCCTAAGCTTTGTGTTCATGTTTTTGATTCACCATGGGAATGGTTCCTTTGCAGCAGAGCTGGAAATTTAAAGTAAAAGTGTAATCAATGAACACTTGCTTTGAATATAATTTATAAGAACCCAAGTGGCATTAAGTTGCATTAATAAATTTAAGGTGTTTCTAAGAACACGTTTATAATTTAGAACTACTAATCACAGTACTCTCTGTTTCCTTTTGTCCTTTTCATCATATTCTCTTTATGTTTTGTATTCAGTTCTTAGCAGTAAATGGTGATTAGATTTTATACATAAGGTCAGCATTCTCACTGGCTTTTTTAACCTTATACCTACGTTCTATTTCTTTTTTTCAAAATATCAACCAATGAAAGAGTTTCTTTAACTGACCTATTTAAACCATAGCAATCTAAAGGTTTGAGGACTATAATCACCTCAGGACAGGAGGCTGAAAGTCATCATATTAATTAAACTCTAGTGGGTGCTTACTAAGCAGAGACTCATCTCATTGAGTCCTGAGGAAACTTTTAGGAAGTGGGTACTATCTTATCTGCATCTTACATGTAGGGGAAAATGAAGCTTGAAGAGACTATGCCTTGCCCAAGATAAAACCACTTAAGTTGTAGAACAAGATTGATCTGACATCAGAGTCTGAATTTTTAACAGTACTTAGTATGGTCTCTTGCTAGAACTCTGCAAGCATTAAATGTCAAGAAGTTTTAGCTTGCCGAGACAGGTTTGGCTCAGTGGATAGAGCGTCGGCTTGCGGACTGAAAGGTCCCGGGTTCGATTCCAGTCAGGAGCATGTACCTTGCTTGCCAGCACATCTCCAGTGGGGTGTGTGCAGGAGGCGGCTGGTCGATGTCTCTCTCCCATCGATGTTTCTGACTTTCTATCCCTCTTCCTTCCTCTCTGTGAAAAATCAATAAAATATATTAAAAAAAAGAAGTTTTCACTTGAAAAGCCACCAGCATTTTGTTATTTCATTATAAATTATACTTGCTCATCACATAAAAGTAATAGCTTATTTCTCCTCAAATATTAGAGTAAAATTATTAATCCAAGGAGGTGTTAGAGTCTCCGCCTTCCCGCCACCACACACACAACATACAGTTTGAAATGTGCAGGAGTAAAGCAGTCCTGTGGATGTGATTTGGCTCAGCAGAGGTTTGGACTGGAGCGAGACATAAAGAGCACAGAATGCAGAAGAGAGGGAAGACAAAGAATTACGGTGCCTCCCATTTTTGTACATCACTCACTTCAAAACTCTTCCCACCTACTCTCTCTGTGGTGGAGAGTATTAAGGGGAAGAAAACAAAAGCAGAAAGAGAATGAATGAATGGGAATGTTCTGGAGTATGTGCTTATTATCCATTTTGGAGCCAAGATCATAAATAAAGCGCCGCTTTTCCTTCTCCAAGTCATCCGTAGCACATTATTTTCTACTTGTTTTGGTTGTAGGGTATATTGCTCACTGCACACATTTGATTTATGGTTGAGAACCAGGTGATGAATGAAATGAATATTCCTTTGCCTGAAGTTTTTTGTGGCAGCTTGAAAATTCACTCGGGAAAAGCGTGACTTTTATCCATCATTCATGGCAGTCAATTGAGTGACGTGTGCAGTGTAGTAAATAGAGGATGAAAAGAAGAGGAGAAACAGTTTGGCGTCTGGAGACCAGGCCCATCAGACACACAGCAAGAGGAGGGATGGCGAAGATGGCTTTGTTTTGTTTTTGTTTAGGGAATTTTTGAAAGGTAGAGGCATTTTGCTGTCACCACAAAATAAATTTCTTTGGGGGAAAAAAAAAACCTCTGCTGGTGAGCGGTTTCTCAAGGTGACCTAGTAGGCTTAGAATTTAAACTAGAAATGTCAACGGCAGAAATGAGTGTGGAGGAGAATAATGTTGATGCCTTCTGAGAAGAGAGCTCGGGGATTTAAAAATAAAGTTGGGGCTTTTGATTTGGGGCACCGTTTCCTCAAAGAAATTATATTCAATTGCAGTTCAGAGCTGAGCGCTATTCCACAGTCTGGTGGTGGGTTTTCCACTCTCTACTCAATAGTTACAACTCAGGCAAAGGAACTCTTCCTACCCCGAGGCTGAGAAGGTGTCAGGACTTGTTAATGTTTCTGGAAAAAGAGAGGGAACTTTGCTTTATATTATGTGTGTTGGCAGAGGGTTAGAAATATTAAAAACTAGTAGCCCTGCCCATGAATCTTGCCAGTAGCTCACTCCCACCCTCCAGTAGCTCTCCGCTTGCTGCCCGCCCTCCTATAGTTCCCCCGCCCCTTTCCTGCCTTCCCCCTCATACCTCACTGCCCCATCCTCCTGCTGATCCATCCTTTACGTCCTTACACGTTCCATCTTTACACTTCATGGCGTAACAACCATTTGCCTATTACATCTTTATTATATAGATAACTTATTGCTGGAATTAAAACAGCTGAAAAACAGTCTGTGAACATTTTTGCAATAGGCTGCTTCTGACCTAAGATTCCTAATGACCTAGTTTCTCTGTAACCCCAAGGAGCCTTCAAGCAATGGACTATTTTTTCTTTTTTAATATATTTTTATTGATTTCAGAGAGGAAGATGAGAATCATTTATTGGCTTTCTCCTGAGGCCTGAACCATGCCCGGTCGGGAATCAAACCTGACCTCCTGGTTCTTAGGTTGTCATATAAAAAAAAGATGTTTTTTTTTTCCTCTAAATTTTTAAGAATTAAATCTACATTAGTCCACCTCAGATCCTGAGTTCTTATAAGGCCTTGCCCAGATATTCATCTAGGTTCTAAATATTCTTAATATTTTTATCATACTCAACTGCACTTAAGAAACTCTGGATTAAACAACAAAAAAATTGTTTTTTTATTGAAGGACTTTTGCATTTGTGAATTTCCAAAAGTGGGATATAATCTGCAACATTTCCCACACTGGTGTAATTAGGAGAATATTAATTGTTTATACACTTTCATTAAACAAATTTGGGAAACAGATTTGGAAAAAGACACAAGTGCACCTATTAGTTGCTTTCATTGTCTTAAATCGAACATATGGCAAAAGGATCATTTCAGCTACCAGAGAAGCCTGGTAAGGAAAATGGATATTTACTGACCTGTGAGACTCCCCATTTAAGTTTCATGAAGGTAGTTAGTGATTGGCAAACAGCACTGAACTTTCTACCAGACTGCCCGTTCAACACCCAGCCCTGCCATTTACCAGCTGTGTAAACTCAGATAAGTTACTAAACTTCTGTGTGATTCAGTTTCTCATCTGTCCAACAGAGTTAATAATAATAACTACCTCTTAGGAGTGTTATGAAGATTACATGAGTGAATATTCCTAAGGTACTTGGAATCATTTCTGATACAGAGTAACCTCCATGTAGGAGGAGTTCAGGAAATATGGAAATCTGGACTTACTGATCTGTATTTAGATTTTTTTTAAAAAAACCAACAATTCATCTAGAGCAGCGGTTCTCAACCTATGTGTTGCAACCCCTTTGGGGATTGAATGACCCTTTCACAAGGGTTGCCTAAGACCAACAGAAAACCCATATTTCCAATGGTCTTAGGAACCAAGACACAACTCTTTTATCTGTCTCCAGGTGGGTCTGCCCACATGCAGATACGCTCACATACTAGTACCTGGCATGATGACATCATTGCGCCAACCCCATCACATACATACCGTACAAATCCAGGTGTATGTGACAGGGTTGGCACCATAATGTATTTATACGGACCTGTCACACATGTGTAGAGAGCAGCTACTGTGTAGAGAGCAGCTGCTGTATTGAAAGCAGAGTATTGGAGGAAAAACGATACTTCATGAATTATAATTACTGGGCAAATGTAAAATCATGTACTGTAAAATCATCAACTACTGCAAAAAAAAAAATCCGTACCATGGGAACTTAATCTGAATGCTGATCGGTTTTTTTATATTCAGCTGTGGTTGGTGTGATCACTGCCCCTTTGTGATAGTAACAGGTATTTAAAAACAAACAAACAGAGAATGGTAAATCATAGGAAACTTTAATGACTTGTATTGACTAAACTATGCCATGTATCATCTTTTGTATTATTAAAGCTGTTGTTATATATTATTTTCATTAGCAAACCATCCCATGATAATGGATCGTGTAGAGAAGAACATTACGAAAAGGAAATATAGTGAGGATTTTTTATAGTATGGTTTTACCTCAATAATTATAGCAGGAATTGAGAAACCACAATGTATTATTTGTTGTGAAGTTCTATCAGCTGAATCTATGAAGCTGAACAAACTAAAATGCCATTTTGACAGCAAGCATCCAAGCTTTGCTGACAAGAATACTAATTATTTTAGAAACAAAGCTGATGGACTCAAGAAAGCCAGACTTGACACTGGTGGTAAGAACCATAAACAAAACATAGCCATTGAAGCTTCATATTTGGTGGCACTCAGAATCGCCAGAGCTATGAAACTTCACACCATTGCTGAGGATTTACTGTTGCCAGCGGCCAAAGACATTGTTCAAGTTACGATCAGAGATGAATTTGTTATGAAATTTAGTGCAATTTCCTTATCTAAGGACACTGTCCGCAGAAGAAGAGATGACATGTCTGCTGATATTCTTGATCAGGTAATCCAGGAAATAAAATCTCCTCCACTTCCAATATTTAGCACCCAGCTTGATGAATCTACAGATGTTGCACAGTTACTGGTTTACGTTAGGTATATTAATGATGATGGCTTTAAAGATGAGTTTCTTTTTTGCAAACCTCTTGAAACGACAACTACTGCATGTGATGTATTTGACAAAGTTGGTTTGTTTCTGAAAGAGCATAAGATCTCTTGGGAAAAGGTTTGTGGTGTTTGCACAGATGGTGCTCCAGCTAGGCTAGAATGTCGATCTGAATTTCAATGTTTGGTACTGAATGAGTCACCAGAAGTCAATGGAACTCACTATAAGATTCATTGGCAAATATTAGCAATTAAGACACTGCTACAAGAGTTATGAGAAGTAATGAAAAGTGTTGCAAGTTCTGTCACTTTTATAAAGGCGAGCACTTTAAACAGTCGACTGTTTTTGCAACTGTGCAACAAGTTGGATGTGCCGAACAATACTCTGCTATTTCACACTGAAGTGAGATGGTTGTTGAGAGGAAAAGTTTTAAAATGTGTTTTTGAGCTTTGTGATGAACTCAAAACATTTAAAAAATATATATTTTATTGATTTTTTTACAGAGAGGAAGGGAGAGGGATAGACAGAAACATGGACAAGAGAGAGACATCCTGCACGCCCCCTACTGGGGATGCGCCCACAACCAAGATACATGCCTTTGATCAGAATTGAACCTGGGACCTTTCAGTCCACAGGCCAATGCTCTATCCACTGAGCCAAACCGGTTTCGGTTCAAAACAGTTTTTAATCAGAACCAAGACCGCAGTTTAAAGCACTTTTCAGCGATAAAAGTGAACTGCAGGAAATAGCTTACTTGGTTGACATCTTTGCCATCTTGAATGAGTTAAATTTATCATTGCAAGGACCAAATGCAACATGCCTCAATCTGTCTGAAAAGATCCAATCATTGCAAATGAAACTTCAGCTTTGGCAAAAAAAAAAAAAAGATGAAAATAAAATTTACATGTTGTCTATCTTATTTGCTTTCTTTGAGGAACATGACATTGAACCAGACAAAAGGATTATGATCACAATTTCTGTGAAAGAACACTTGCACATGCTTGCAGATGAAATTTCATCATACTTTTCCAATTCACCCCATTTGCACTTGCCAGAAGCCCATTCAGTCAAAGTTGAAGTTGTTCCTGAGACAGCACAAGAGGAGTTCATTGAACTTACTAACAGCAATGCAGCAAGAACTGATTTCTTTACAATGCCAGTTACAAAATCCTGGATCTGTGTTTGTAGTGATATTCTGTTCTGTCTGAGACTGTGTTGCGCCTTCTTCCATTTCCAGCAACATATCTTTGTGAAACAGGGTTTTCCAGCTTGTTGGTTTTCAAGTTCTAAATAAAGAGGTAGACTTATTGTGGAGGAGATCTTCATTGTGCTCTTGCAAAGACTGCCCCCGAGAATTTCTGATCTGGTGAGAAAGAAGCAATCTCAACCTTCGCACTGACGTTGGCTTTTTATGTATACTGTCGTAAAATAGCAATGTAGTTTACTGTTGTTATATTAAGACTGTTACCCATGCTGCAGCATGCTTCAAGACAAAATTTCATTTCTAGTTACAAATATGTAACTAGAAATAAATATTTCACAATATATAATTACATATTGTTTTTTTGTGATTAATCACAATGAAATTTCTAACAATGAAAATACATCCTGCATATCAGATATTGACATTGTGATTCATAACAGTAGCAAAACTACAGTTATGAAGTAGCAACGAAAATAATATTTTGGTTGGGGTCACTACATCATGAGGAACTTTATGAAAAGGTCAGGGTGTTAGGAAGGTTGAGAACCACTGATCTAGAGGAATCTTTGCTTAAAGGAATGATGACACCACAAATGGATGTTTATAGGTTTGCTAACACTTCTTTGCAGCATTGCATGATTCTGAGAACACAGATGTAAAAGACAGAAGGACTGATTCTGAGTCCTGTCACTTTCAAAGCTCAAGAAAATTGCCTAAGCCTCGCTGAGTTTTGGTTTTCTCACCTGTTCATGTCACAAATTATTCTGGCATTTAGCCATGTTCACTAGTGCATTTCAAGTCATGTATGTAATACTCTTGACTCCTAGGAGGCATTTGGTAAATTGTAAACATTCTTTGTTCCTTTATTATTGCTAATAAGGTGGTGTGTGGTTTTAGTATTATGGACTTGGCAATTCACTGACCTTTTAAGTACTAATCTTATATACTTAGTAATAAAGACTTTTTTTAAAGGAAACTATGTGAACAGAAACATAATTATCAATAAACTCATATTCTAAATACATGAAATGGAATACCAATTACAGATAAGAATTTAATTGAAAAATTAGTCTGTGCATTTTAACAAGTTCCTATCTAGCTCTATTTTCTATTGTTATTTAGCTGAATGTAACATTTCTATATTTAAAAATATATATATTTTTTCTCTTTTAGTTCAAGCCTCAGTAGCTTTTATCTGCTGACAGCTTGGAAAGCTTTTGTTTGACTTATTGATATTTTTAAATAGCTGAATTAACTAAATTACTTGACTTCATGCATTGTCTATTCAAACTAAGAAAATGCTAATTTGGGATGCCTTTACCTTCTCTTTAGTTCCTACTTAATTTAAATTAACTTTTAACTCTCTGATAAGGAGATGGTGTATTCTTAGCTCACTTCAAATCCTATTATTGCATTTTGTATGTGACGCGAAGCAGGAGTTCTTTGCACTGCAGTGCCATGTCTCACTCTGTCTACTGACTGCTCTCAACTCTAGAGGACAGGCGTCTGGAGCAGCCATTTTCAACCTCTTTCATTCCAGGGTGCCCATAAACTAATGACTAAAATTCTGTGGCCGATTTGCCAATAAAAAATAGTCATAATTTTGATCCATTTATACAGGAAGGCTATTGCTTTGGCAGTTATTGTGTATTTTTAATTTGACAATTGAAGGGAAAGGAGGTCAGTGCCCCTGACTAAATAGGTATTGCATGTTTTAAAGGTTCCTCATTATGAAATTGCTGCCCTAGAGTATCCTCAGATAGATTAGTAGGTAGCATGGGTAGGATCCTCAGATAGATTGGTAGGTAGCATGGGTAGTAACCTTAGATAGATTGGTAGGGAGCATGGGTAGTAACCTTAGGTAGATTGGTAGGTAGCATGGGTAGGATCCTCAGATAGATTGGTAGGTAGCATGGGTAGTATCCTTAGATAGATTGGTAGGTAGCATGGATAGTAACCTTAGGTAGATTTGTAGGGAGTATGGGTAGTATCCTTAGATAGATTGGTAGGGAGCATGGGTAGTAACCTTAGGTAGATTGGTAGGTAGCATGGGTAGGATCCTCAGATAGATTGGTAGGTAGCATGGGTAGTAACCTTAGATAGATTGGTAGGGAGCATGGGTAGTATCCTTAGGTAGATTGGTAGGGAGCATGGGTAGTATCCTTAGGTAGATTGGTAGGGAGCATGGGTAGTATCCTTAGGTAGATTGGTAGGGAGCATGGGCAGTATCCTTAGGTAGATTGGTAGGGAGCATGGGTAGTATCCTTAGATAGATGGTAGGGAGCATGGGGCTCATGAAAGGAAGAGTCCTGTTTTTGCCAGCTCACCTCTTACCTCTGGATTGTAATTCTTCCTCTGCCAGGGAGGAGGCTGGGGGGAAGGATAGGGGGGGGGTTCTGGAAGTCAGATCATTTTAACAAATCTTTAACTTACCCTCTTTTTCTCTGAAAGCTGCCCTGTTTTTAACAATGTTAGTAGGGTGAGGGCATGAGTGTGGGGGAAGAGTTGGGAGGATAATGAGGGAATGAGGACACATATGTAATATCTTAATCAGTAAAGAAATTTTTAAAATATTTTTGTTAATTCTGTGTGAAAGGCGCTTTATTTTAATTTTCATAGCTAATTCCAAACACAAAGTGTGGAGACATCTTTTAGATCATTATATAAGGTAAGAGTTTACAGTGTGCACCATTCAGTTGATTTAATTGCATTCTAGGAGACACCTTTGAGTCTCCATTCTCGCCCATAATGCTGCCAATTAATATCCTCTTTCTTTCTCTCTCTGACTTTCCCTTTAGTTGCAGAGAATAGCGCCACAAGTATAACTAGCAGCTGGTAATCGATAATAGTATTAGCAAAATAAATGAAGTGCAATTATTAATAAGATAAAAAGAGGGGAAGAAAAGAAGTGTTGAAGAAAAAAAATTCAACTAGAATGTTGATTGACTAAGTAAGATCTTTCAGCCTTTTAACTTACTCTGAAATGAAAACTGCCTTATATTTTTTTATCCAGTAGAATCTACTCTATACCTGAGTATGCACAATGCTCAAATTAATATTAACTTTTAAATATGCAATGAGATGCTTACGACTTAAAGGAGTATCTGGCTGCCTTTCCACTTTTTACTTAATAAAAATTTTGCAGTATTTAGCAACATCTTTCCTAATAATAGACAAAGATATAAATTAACTGTACCTCCACTACGCCCATAGCCAATCAGAGTGAGTATGCAAATTAACCCATCTTACCTAATAATAGACAGACATGTAAATTGACCATACCTCTGCTACACTCATAGCCAATCAGAGTGAGTATGCAAATTAACCCATCTTACCTAATAATAGACAGACATGTAAATTGACCGTACCTCTGCTACACCCTTAGCTAATCAGAGTATACAAATTAACTCAATAAAGATGGCACCCAGAGCCTGCATCCAAGGAACATCCTGGCACCCAAGTCACTCTAAGCCCCTGTGTGGGCCCTGAGCAGCTTGGGAAGGGCCTGAGCCAGGGGGCTCCTGGGTAGGTCCAAGCCTGCAATCAGAGCTGAGGGGGCAGGGGCAGAGCCAGCCATCGAAGGAGCTGAGGGTCCCCTGCCCAGGCCTAAAGTATCAGCCAGAAGCTTTAGGCCTGGGCAGGGCCCAGCTAGTGATTAGTATGATCTACAGAGGAAACACCTTTTCTGACTGCTCATTGGCTAAGCTCCCTGATTGCCACTGGTAATAATCTTAGTTTCTTTGGGTAATAAGATTCCAAAAAGGTGATCTAGGGCTTTTCCACCTCACTCCTGGAGAAAAAAACGAAGGTCCATTGCTGGAGGGCTAAGAAATGTCATATTCTGCCCTAGCCAGTTGGGTCAGTGGATAGTGCCTTGGGTCTGGGTACAGTTCTGATCAAGGGAATGTACCTAGGTTGCAGGCTCCTCCCTGGCTGGAGCCCAAGTCAGGGCTCATGCAGGAGGCAACCAATCAAAGTGTTCCTCTCACATTGATGTTTCTCTCTGTCTTTTCCTTTCTCTTCCACATTCTTTAAAACTCAATGGAAACATATCCTCAGGTGAGGATAAAAAAATAAAAAAAGTAAAAAGAAATGTCATATCCTATGAAAGACACATCTTGAAAATGCCTAAAGAAAGTTGTCATTTTTTCATGGTGAAGGAACCAGAGTCCATGTTGATGAAAATACTTTGGTGGCTGTGGTGATTGGCAGTGGCTGAAGCAGCAGGTTGATGGGGCTGGTGCCTTCCCCTGATCAGCCCTATTGCCTCCCACAAAGGAAGGCCAGACTGTGGCTTAGGCCACTCTCCACTAGGGAGCGGGCCTAAGCCATCAGTAGGACATCCCCTGAGGGTTCCCAGTCTGTGAGAGGGGACAGGTGGGCTGAGGGACTCCCAATCCCAGTGTTGTACCTGGCCTCTAGTTGAATCATATCAATAGTAACCCTTCAACTTCCTCTTCAGCCTGTGCTTTAAATGAAGTTCCGTTTCTATTGGACTGCATTTATTATACTCACATGTGATATGTGCAGTTCATTAAAATTAACTCCAGTATGGAAATGTGAAACTCAAGTTCTGTACTTGAAATAATGGACAAATAAAAAGATCATATATACTTGAATATATAAATAAGGGCAAATTACACACTGCATATGCGATATTACGCATATTCAGATTATTTCACTGAAACACAACAGTCTTGTAAACTTAAAATGGAAAAGTTAAGGATCACTTTTTGACCCAATAACTTTTATAATTCAGGGAACTAAAGGAACTGTACATAAATCTTGTGAGCTTAACGACACAGGATACTGTTCCTACTTCTTCAAAATGTCAGCAAACCCAGAGAACATTTATACAATTATATTAGTTAGTATATGAAACCTGCAAGGGCATCCACAGCATTTAATCATTTTAAAAATGTCACTCGCACACCTTACGGCCCCCAAGCTCCTTGAAAATCCAGCCTCAATCTGAGTTTCTTACATATTCTTCTTGTCTTCCACTATTAATCTGCATTTTATAAAAGCTTCATCATTTTAAAACTTGTTTTATATTACATACTAAAATTCAATCAAAATGTGGGTAAGAATAGAGAAATACTGTGATGGAAAACTGAAGTGAAAAAGACAGAAATGATATTTAAAATCTCTTGAAAATAGGATAACAAAGAATATAAAATCTATCAAGAAAGAAATGTAGATTTAAACAAGTTTGATAAATATATGTGTGAAGAAGGTGAAAAAGTAAGTAACTGGATATTTTTTAAAATGAAAACATAATCACTTGGTTGATTCTTCTATATTGTGGCAATAACTGGCTTGATGTCCCTCTCCCTTTTAAAGTAGATGATTCCTTGTTGGATTCCACTTGATTACGTCAACATGTTTAAATAGGTGCTTATTATTTCAATGAAGAGATAGGTTGGCAAAAATAACTGGTAGTTATTATTTATATATGAAATGCTACTTCATTAACATCTCTTTCGCTGACATGCCGATTTAGAGGAAAAAATATTGTGTTCCCAAGATTGTTGTCACACCCCTCTATCAGATGGCCTGACAATGTTTGCATGTAGAGACTATTCTTATACATTAGCTCACATGTCATGATGGAGACTGTTTCTTAAGTAGCAGGTTTCTGCCACAGTTCTTCAAATTTAACCATGCAGATCATACCCCTTCTCATCAATCTGAAAAGAACCAAAGTTAGCCAAAGAGCTAGCACTAAAGATACCTGGGATTACTATGTCCTTCCAGACAGGCTCCAGAGTACCTTTGCCACACGTTCCATGTGATACAGATCTAGAATTTTCTTCCTATAATGATTAAGAGACTTTTATGTTCCAAAAATCAATTTCCCCACTGTAGTGTGCCGATGTCCAATATAGTCTTTGTTTATACATACACATACACACACACACACACACACACACACACACACACACACACACACACACTTTCTTTCTTCACATTCCAAATATTGCTTAAAGCTCCTGTTGATTTTACAAAACATTTCTGAAATTATTTCTGCCAGTTATTTCCAACCACCTATAAGAGGAGGTCTGTTAAATGTTCTTGTAAAGACTTTGCAGCTGTGAGAAATTATGTGGTTTCCCAGAACATCTTGGTAAATCAGAAACCTAACACAGACGGCTATGTCTTAATGTGGCTCCCTGTAGTGATATTTCCCCGGAGAGGAGATCCGTGGGACTATTCGGGACACACTGAAAGAAAAGTGATTGAATTTTGGCCATAAATTGACTTGCTCCAGGAGATGTCAAGTTTTGTACAGCTCTTACTGGTAATGTATGACAGTCCTCTCCCTGATTTAATTTTCTGTACTCCATTTGAGGTGGCCTCGTTACTAAACAAAAGCATCTCTCAACCATCAAGCAGCCTGTTAGGCCTAAAACTACATCCATATACATATATACAAATGGATATACAGTGGTACCTCGAGATACGAGTGCCCTAACATATGAGATTTTTGAGATATGAGCCACTGAACGAGCGATTTTTGCTTTGAAATGCGAGCAACATTTGAGATAGGAGTAATCGTGTGGATCGGCTGGCTGCACAGGACCCACCAGTTTACCGAGACTCGAGCGTCTCATAGTTTCCCACGCCTCAAGGTTACAGAACGAATTAAACTCGTATCTCGAGGTACCACTGTACACATTTCCTGTGTTCCATCAGACTTTTAACATATATAGTTGGTTTGCTTTTGCTGACAAGATTTGATCTGTGGTATATCAGATCAAGTAAGAATTTACTGACATTCAATTATACCTTAGGGTCAATCAACCCTATAAAAATAATGTCAGTACTTGAATGACAGAATAGACTTAGTTTCAATCCCCATTCTGACATTCACTAGCTGTATGGCTGGGTTAAGAATTTAAGATCCTACTTCAGTGTGGAGAGGCTATATATTTGCTGTACTTCTATAACTTACTGGAAATAGGAGTAAATGAAATTGTAGATATTCTAGTAATAATAAATCAACCTTTCATTTTTAAGTTTCTTTTGGGTTTAAACAATCCCTATTTTGAAAATATATAGAGGGTTTTAGATTACAAGTCCTATTAAGGATGTTTGTACCACTCCTCTTCTTAAGATGGTACATTGGAATGAAAGAGGGCTTATGTGTCCATGGCATCAGGTTCACCATGAGATTGGGATTGGTGGTTATCCCTGTTTCATGCTGGTGCTTGGGCTGCACTCCACTGGCCATGTGGAGGCCAGTATCCCTGAGGTGGGGTTAGTCTGTCCCTGCCAATAAGCATCTTACTAATGTACATCAATAGCTCTGTCCTCCTGACCTAGTCACAGCTCTGTAGTTCTCCCTTGCTGCTGATTCCTTCCTACTAAAGACTGAAGACCTCTGTGTCTTCCTGAACCATGACCCAAATTTGGAACCCAAAGTAGCTTGCTCATTAGTCCTTAATGACCAAGGTACTTTGCCCCCAAGGACATGTGTAATTGCCCAAAAGTTTATAAGTAAATGTGTTATTATAGATGATCGCCTCATTAATCCCATCTGTTTGCGTAAAATGACAGTCCTGTTTACAAACCAAATAAAGTTAATTAAAGTTAGTTTACTATTAACCAAGTTATAAAGGATTGAGACTATTGTCTCCATTTTTCTTCATTTAGAAATGAAACTGCAGAATTAACATACTCCCATTACATGACATATATGTGTGCTGGAGCAAAAGGGAATGTGTGGGGCTAGAAAGGTTAATCTTTCCTTGACACATAGCTTAAAATTTGGTCACTCTCAGTTGAGACTATCCTATATAATAAGAGAGGAATATGCTAATTATCCATTACACCTTGAGACATAATGACCAACTGCAGGAGGGTGGAGCAACAAGCTACAAGCAGGGGCGGAGAGCTATGGGAGAAGGCAAGGCAGCAAACTATGGGGAGGGGGGAGGGGAGCACCAGGAGGGTGGGGCAGTGGGCAGAGAGCTCCAGGAGGGTGGGACAGTGAGCTATGAGCAGCCCAGAGCTACCAGCAGCTGTGGCGGGTGGCCAGCTGAGGTAAACAGCAGCAAGCTACTCGCGCATGGATTCCTGCGCAGGGCTACTAGTATCCCATAACAGATAAGAATTTTATGAGTATACTAGAGGCTTGGTGCACAAAATTTGTGCACAGGGGGGTGTCCCTCAGCCCAGCCTGGACCCTCTCTAATTTGGGGACCCCTCGAGGGATGTCCGACTGCCCATTTAGGCCCAATCTGGTAGTCGGACATTCCTCTCACAATCCAGGACTGCTGGCTCCCAAATGCTTACTTGCCTACCTTCCTGATTGCCCCTAACTGCTTCTGCCTGCCAGCATAACCACCCCCTAACCACTCCCCTGTCAGCCTGATTGATA
>PVJN01015778.1:0-13414 GCA_004026805.1 Lasiurus borealis | reverse complement strand
CCTCCTTGCTGGCCTGGTCACCCCTCACTACCCTCCCCTGCAGGCTTGATCACACCCAACTGCCCTCCCTTGCAAGCCTTGTCTCTTCCAACTGCCCTCCCCTGCTGGCCATCTTGTGGTGTATGTCCATCTTGTGTCCACATGGGGGCAGGATCTTTGACCACATGGGGCAGCCATCTTCTGTGTTGGAGTGATGGTCAATCTGCATATTACTCTTTTATTAGGTAGGATAGAGGCCTGGTGCATGGGTGGGGGCCAGCTGGTTTGCCCTGAAGAGTGTTCTGGATCAGGGTAGGGGCTCCCTTGGGGCATGAGGTGGCCTGGGTGAGGAGGCTGTGGTGGTTTGCAGGCTGGCCACACCCCCTGGTGACCCAAGCAAAGACCCTGGTATCTGGGATTTATTTATCTTCTGCAATTGAAACTTTGTAGCCTGAAGTGGAGCCAAGTCTCCTGCTCGCTCAGTGGAGGCAGCCATTTCTGTTGGGATTTATTTATCTTCTATAACTGAAACTTTGTAGCATTAAGCAGAGGCCAAGGCAGGCCAGGGTGTGAGGAAAACTTGGCTTCCTCCATCACTGGGAGAAACTCATGCTCTCTCCATCTCCATGGCTGCTACCATTTTTGTTGGGATTTATTTATCTTCTATAATTGCCCTAACCACTTCTGCCTGCCAGAAATTATAGAAGATAAATAAATCTTCTTTGTAGCCTGGAGTGGAGGCCTTGGCTGGCCAGGGTGGGCAGAAAACTTGGCTTTCTCCATTGCTGGGGAAGCCCAAGCCTCCCTCCTGCTCTCTCTGTGGCTACAGTCATCTTGGTTGGGTTAATTTGCATACTTGCTCCTGATTGGCTGGTGGGCATGGCTGATGGGTATAGTGGAGTGATGGTTAATTTGCATATTATTCTTTTATCAGTTAGGATTAACTTGGGGGATTTTTGAAACCATTCTGTTCAGTCCCATACTAGTAGTACCAATTCCATGAAATTTCCTTCCTACTCACAGCATCCTGGACCCTGCAGGTTTAGCACCCACATTTTTCTTTTTTTCTTTAGTGAGGGATAAAAATGTGCTAAGCTATTGAAAAGAGAACTCATTCACAAGCCATATTTTGGATAAGGCTGATTGAAATCTTGAGACACAGAGGCTGATATCTGATGACAGATTGAGGGGTAGTATTATCTGTAGGCAGCTTGACCTGACTGGCAATGAAAGGAACACTAATAGGGTTCCAAGATCGTAATGATATAGATTTTTGTCTTCCTGTGATAGGACACATTAGTTTTTCTTACTACTTCGTTCAGCCAATGGCAATTCAGTCTGTGAGGACAGAGGATTCTAGACCATTGGTCCACAAACTGTGGCTCACGAGCCACATGCAGCTCGTGTGCCACAGTTTGCTGTTCTGTTGACCAATGAGTTTGCTGACCGCTGTTCTAGACCATCCAGACTATTTTCCCATTTATAATACTCTATATAGGGGGATATAACATGCAGCCACTAGAGAACAGCAGAGAGCCAGGAGCAGATGCAGAGGTAGCTTGATAGCATTGACACATGTGAAGCAGCAGTTGATGCAAAAGAACATGCCTGTTCTCTCACGCCTGAGCCAGATCCCCAGGTGAATCTTGTTACTGATGTAGAATTTGAGATACTAAACAACAAGCAACGTAGAAATGTGGAAATAATAAAGGCTTGAAAATCAGATACAGGTTGATCTATACAAAAAAATACATTTATTGAATGCCTGCTACATACCATGTACTCAGCTAGACTTTGTAAATAAAAAGATATAGTGAAGTCTAAGGAAGGACATTGCCATACTAAAATAAATGATATTTAGGGTAAATCCTCATGGATGTCAAGACATGATCCATATATAATTCTAGTCCTAATTTAAAAACAGGGTAGAATTTTAGACCTTCTGGGAGGTATTGCTCAAAATGATAATATTTCACAAAAATAGGAAGGGTACAGAGAAAACATAACTAAATAGAAATAAGAAAGTATACTGAAAGATAAAGAAGGAGAAAGTTATCAAGAAGTATACTTGAATTAATCCTACAAAATACATTCAAGACATAGGAAGGAGAGTAAAATACCTACTGAACAAATAAGTTTTTAAAAATTCTGGATGTATCTATAAAACTACTGGTAACCTTCCAGAAAATTGAATCAGTAAATTGGAGAGGGCAAAAACAAGAGCATTTGTTTTTAAACTGAAAGTTTGAGAAGAGGAAATGAAAATGACAGGTAAAGATTACTCTTTCACAAGTTTGAAATTTGAAAGGAGAGAAATAAGATTCTATTGGGGGTAACATTTTTAGAAGGGAAAGAGAAAATGTATGAAATTGGGTCCAATCACTGGTAAGAAGTGTGTTAAAAGCATCAAAAAATTCAACTGGACCTCATTTTAGGAAAAGTAGTAGTTAAAATCAAAACAGAAACACAAACAAACCCCTTTTGGGAGAGGAAAAATAATTTTTTCACTAACCTTCCAGGTTCTTGGCTGAGACCCTTTTACCCATCTTCTTTCCCCTTCCCTCTCCCCTTTGTAAGATTAACAGGAGGAAAAACAACTGAAGCTTAACATGTGTACCTCTTGTATAAATAGGAGATACTCAGGAAAGCTGAATAACACCCCCAAATGACTTAAACTACCACCTTAAGTACCATCTTTAGCTGAAGACAAAAGAAGATGGTGGGTGGGGGAGCCAGAGATGGGAGCTTACCAGAAAAAGCGCAGTAAAGTTGTTATGCAATATAAGTTATTATCTTCTCCATTGATAAGTCTCTAGAGATTTAGTCATTCTTCTCTTCCTGGTTCAGAAAATCATTAACAAATGGCTAATTCCCTTATAAATTTAAACCTCTCCTACAAAAGGGTAACTTCTGCTCAGTTTCCCAGCTATTCATATATCTGCTGCTTCTTAAAAATAGCCTAAAATAATTCTTTGCCAAAAAGTCGTATTTTGGAGTTGCAGATTCAGCTCCCTTTTGGAAATATGTTCATAGAGGCATTAAGTTCATTACATTGGAACCTTGTGCTGAAATCATCCCTGACACCATTGCCATGATCCGGACATCATTTAACAGGAAAGGAGTAAAGGGAATACTATATAATATAGGCATGGCATGTGTACAGCTTGCTAATTTAACACTCTCCAAGTATGTTCCCTGCTGATTGATGCGGAAGAGACTGGACAAAGGCAGTTTCGACACATGCACCATGAAGGGCTGAGTGACCTGGGAAGGTACCTACCTGTCGTTCATACCCGGGAGCCAGTGAGTGGCCACTGCAAAAGTGAGAAAACTGAATATTTAAACTTCTGATCCTTTGGGGACTCCTGTTGCAAGGGCGAGCACTTTTGCTCATGTGGCTCACAGCCATGTGACAGCTACACAATGGACCAATGTACGTTAACTGGACTCAGCTGCACCACGGAGCACGAGCTCTGGACACTGGCCCTTTTTTTTTTTTTTAAATATATTTTATTGATTTTTCACAGAGAGGAAGGGAGAGGGATAGAAAGTCAGAAACATCGATGAGAGAGAGTCATCGATCAGCCACCTCCTGCACACTCCACATTGGAGATGTGCCAAGCAAGGTACATGCCCCCGACCAGAATCGAACCTGGGACCCTTCAGTCCGCAGGCCGACGCTCTATCCACTGAGCCAAACCGGTCTCGGCCACTGGCCCTTTTTTGGCCCTGCTGGATGCCCAGCTCCACGTGGCTCTTTCAGGTTCAAGGGACATGAGACTTGACAACCCCAGGGAACGTAACTCCATGCAAGTAAAGCCTTTTACCACATCTTATTCTCCTGTGGCGGCTTCTGAAAATGCTTGTTTCAGCGGTAACCGAAGAACTCCACTCCCACTCGTATCTGGGAAATCTGGCCAGCTCCACTGAATTACCGGAATGAACAATCCCCATGTAATTATCTTATAATGAAGAATTTCTACTACTTTCCGTAGCTAATTAGACAGAGTTCTGGCTATTTTAGTTTGTGCTTATGACAAAAAGTCCATGTGCTATTTATGTTTGGTGAGGTGAGGATAGCCCAAGTAAGAAATATGTTCCTAGAGGCATTGGGTTCATTACATTAGGCTGCTAGGAGATCTCATACGAATGATATATTGCATTTGTATGCAAGTATTTTTTTTTTCCCACAGAACGCAAAGCACCATATCTTTCTTTGAAAGTTCTAAATAATAACCCCTGCATCAACCTTGAGGGGATAAGATGGTAGATATATTTTTGTGGTGTGTTTTTATTATGACAAAGGTACAAAGAAGCAATGTGTGTTCATCGACTCAGCAGACAGTACTTGATTAGCTTAACTTGCATTTGTGAGACATAATTTATCAGTGTGCTAATGCCTTGCAGGAAGCACAATATCTTAGCCTGAAGAACTACTACATCTACTTAATATGTGGCAAGCTATGGAAGGGAAATCAATATGCTTGTGACTTCTATAACACAAGAAAAATCTTAACGAGGTAGATCGGTGTTAACCAAATAAAGAGAGTAAAAGCTCTAGAATATTTAAACAAGCACCTTAATATATCAATTTCCATGTATATATTTTTTGCTATACTTTGTGAATAGGTATAATGAAAGTCTTCATTTTCAACAAAGAACTGGCATTAAAAATGAATATTTGGGACAAATCTTCATGGATGTTGTAAACAAAATTTAATATTAGACTTTAATAAAGAATGAGAAGCATTTATTTGAGCACAAAGGAACTGCCGTATGGGAGACACAGATCCAGCTAGCAACCTGAATTGTGTTCCACTGAGGAAAAAACATCTCAGGTGATGAGAATTCCCACACAGGTTCTCAATTAGGTTCATTTTATTTAAGTGAGGCATTCACATTGTGCAGTTCTGATAGGAAAGGGCCAGTCTCAGTGCTTCGGCAGAAAGATGAATGTTGACTTTGATGGCATAAATAAGCAGGGCATAGTATGGAAAGCCGAGGGTTTAGTCTGAGGTTCTTCCCAGTACACAGAGTAGGTGAGAACCCTGTCAGCAATTGGCCACTTGGCACTTGTTATTTATAAAATATGGGCTCTTGGTTGACCATGGGGAATCCATCTCATTAGGTAAATTCCTCCTTGGGGTTCACTTCAAATGAATACTTCCTAAGGCTTACAAGGTGAAGATATGGCTATAAATAATTTTAGTCCTAGTTTGGACAGCATAAAAGGTTAGGTGTACTAACCTTCTGATTGGAGTAGCCAACCTGAATATTAAAGACTTTCAGTAGTTCAATGCATATTTACAAATACATTAGTTGCTTTATTTTCAGGAACATAGAGGAATGATTAAAAAAAAAAGACAATGTAGTGATCAAATGGATTTGGCAACTCTTATTTTTCCCATCAGTCTGAAAATTTAAATTACTTTTTAAAATGTCAAATAATTAATATGAAATATTTTTATTCAGAGTCTATACTTCCTTTTAATTCTCTTGGAAACATATATGGCAAATTATATAAAGTTTGGCAATTGAAAGGGTGATGTTGACCAATCATAATGGTCAAAATCACTGAGCAGACTGGCAAATAGTTGTATGAAGATCTTTATTAAAATATGTGCATTGCAATTCTGACTTCATGGACACAGTTTATCAACTGATTAAGTGAATAAGTAAATGGCTATATGTGTATGCTTAAATCAGATGTGATGCTGATTTTTTAAACAACAACAAAAAATTCAATTATTTCTTGGAAGCAAATCATATTAGAATTAACCAAACAGCAAAAATATTCATTCAGTTGCATCTTTGCATTAGTAAAAAACATTTGCATTTTATGTAAATAGAGGAAAAAGTCATATGTTCAGAGCAGAAAACCTATGTACTATCTGTTAATGAGACATTTGGATTTTTTTGATATGACATTTTTGATATGTTTTTCAGCAGATTCACCTTAATTAACAGCCATAATTTATTAAAACCTTCATAAATGTGAAAATTATAAACACAGAGTTTTAATTCTGGGTGTCTGATAAAAGCAGGCACTCTTTCCTAAGAAATTGGTACTATGAATTCAAAACTACAAATGTGGCCTGATAGATATTTACCTACCAACCTACTTTACAATTTTTAAAAGCATATTTAAAATGTTCATCTAGTGGACCAAAATGTTGAATTTTAAATTATTCAACATTTTGAAATGTGTAGTAATTATAAAAATAAGAGATTTAGTCATCAGTAGAGCATCGCGAGTATGAAATACATTCCAGCATTAAATATTATCAGTTATTTAATATACACTTACAAAAATCCTTATGTTTATTTATTCCCAGGAGCTCCTGGAAGGTAGAAAAGGCAATAAATAGAGTGATTGAATAGATTTGGCAGCTCTCATTCTTCCCATCAGTCTAAATATTTCATTATCTTAATTCATCCATAAATTTTCTTTTTTCAAAAATCTTGTGGTAAACACTGTGTCATGTTCTCAAAACAACTCCTAGATTCTTCCTGGGGAGGGCTGGGGAAGATACCAACAGGTATCTTGCAGATTCTATCTTCGTGGCAGATTCTCTGTCTGTTATATTCATTAATATAATCCAAAAATATTATCCTAGCACTTAGCTCTTGCATGCTTTAATTAGACTCCACTTTGCAAGCAAAAGGGTGGCCTGGAATGGCAGTAAATGCAGTGAAATCCGTTTGCAGGGACATTTAAGTAATGTCTTTTAGGAGGTAATGAAAGTTGCTGTCTCTATTCTGAATGTTGAGCTACTGATTGGAATGACTCAAATCAGTCTAACTCCTAGTACTTCGGTGTAATGTGCACTTTTATATAAACAGAGACATTGGAATGCCAAGGAAAATGTTGTCCATCAATCATCTGATCCAAAGTGCCCTTTTCTAAGACTGAGAGAGCTCATTCCATTTTAATTACTGCCAATTCCAATTATACCTTTCTTTCCTTCTAGCAGCTTTGCTATGTTTATGTTCAGTCCACTTTGAAGAATAGTCATTGTATTTCTTTCTTTAACCGGTGTACATTAAACTAACCATTGAAAAAGAGAAATGGAGTTCTCTAGTCCGATGATATAGCTGGAGGGTGTTAACCTATGAAAGAAATATAAATTACTATTCTTTTCTAAGGACTTGAGGAAGTCTATTGGAATGAAGGTATGTGCCTTCTTTTCTTGAAGTACAAATGCATTTTCTTCATTCTTGATCTGTAGTGTTTAAAATTGACCGGACTCTTCATTCATTCCCTCTTTTCATTCATCTGATAATTTACTGAGTACCTACCGTGTGCCAGGGGCAGGCCTGGGGGAAAAAAAGGATAAATGCCAAATTTTCCTGCTCTAGCAGAGATTTAATTCTAGTAAAGGAAGCACAATCGTATGTACAATAGTAATTAAATTACATAGTGTGTTAGGAGGTGCAAGGTAGGAAGGAGGTACAAAGCAGAATGAAGAATCCCTGGGTAGCAGTATGATACCAAACAGGAGTGGTAGGAGAGTGGCTCTCTTTGTCTTGCTTGCTTTCTTAAAAGGAACACTTTCAATCTTTCATCATTAAGTATTTTGTTAGCTGTAAGCTTTTTACTGCTGCCATTTATCTTGTTAAGCAAGTATCCTTTTACTCCTAGTTTTCTGAAACTTTGTGTCATGAACCCATGCATTGCTTATGCTAATTAGCTTGTTAAACTGCCTTTGCATTGCTGGGCTGCACCTCATTTGCTTATACATATAACTTGAAGGATTTTTGCATGTATGATAATGAGTGATATCGGTCTGTTTCTCTTTTCATGCAATATCTATTCTGATTTCAGTCTCAGATTGTCTTTATCCCTTAAAACTAGTTGAGAGGTCTTCACACCGATTCTCTATTACAGAAGTGATTGTGGAAAGTTGGTATTGTTTCTTCTTTAAACATTTGGTAGTGTTCCCCGGAGAAGCTATATGGACCACTAGGTTTGTTGTTGTTGTTTTGTTTGTTTTCTTTTTTGTTATTGTTGTTGCAATATTTTAAACTATGAATTTAATTTCTTTAATAGAAATAAACTATTAAGGTTATCTATGTCTTCTTGAGTGACCTTTGGTAGTTGGTATCTTTCAAAGAATGTGACCATTTCATCTTAGTTGTCAAATCTATTGGCAGAAAGTTATTTGTAGTATTTCCTTATTTTCTTGTAATCTCTTCAATGACTATGGTATTATCATGCATTTCATTTTTGTAATTTCTTTTTCTTCCTTTTTCATGTTTACCAGGCTAGAAGTTTCTTAATTCTTTTATTTTTTTTTTTTCAAGGAATCAGCTTTAGATTTCAATACTTCTGTGTATTGTTTTTTATTTGAATTTTTCTTAATTATTTTCTTTTTTTTCACCTTGTTTTGGTATGAATTTCCCTTTTTTCAGATGCTCCCAAGTATTCTTTCTTTTTAAAAAAAATATATTTTATTGATTTTTTTTTTTTTACAGAGAGGAAGGGAGAGGAATAGAAAGTCAGAAACATCGATGAGAGAGACACAAATCAGCTGCCTCCTGCACGCCCCACACTGGAGATGTGCCCGCAAGCAAGTACATGCCCCCGACCGGAATGGAACCTGGGACCTTTCAATCCACAGGCTGACGCTCTATCCACTGAGCCAAACTGGTCTCGGCCCAAGTATTATTAACGTTAACACTTTGCCCCAGCCAGCATGGTTCAGTGATTGAGAGTCAACTTCTGAACTAGGAGGTCATGATTCAATTCCTGGTCAGGGCACATGCCTGGGTTGTGGGTTCTATCTCCAGGGTGGGGTATGTAGTTGGCAACCGATCAATGATTCTTTCTCACCCCTGAGGTTTCTATCATTCCTCTCTGAAATCAATAAAAATATATATTTTTTTAAAAAAAACTAACAATTTCTAGAAAAGTTATATCAGAATTCTTCTTACCCATTCGTCTGGTGCCCAAGGCCTTTTTTTCTGTGATCTGCAACAGTCAAGTGACTGCTTGTGTCCTTGAAGGGATCTGTCTTTCCTTAGATTTTATCTTGATGATTGCTTGCTACCTCAGTTATCTCATGAGTTCAAGACAGTTATGATTGGGTTATTTTCTGGCTCTTTTATTTATTATTAGGATGGGAATGATGCACATTTCAGCTAGTCTACACTGAGTGGCCAGATTATTATGATCTCTGAATGCATAATAATCTGGCCACTCAGTATATATCCTGTATAATAAAAGGCTAATATGCAAATTTTCCCCTGAACCAGGAGCAGGAAGGCCGGCCAACTGTCCATTTCCCCTCCTCCTTATCAGGCTGGCCAGACCCCACATATACACGAATTCATGCACCAGGTCTCATATATATATATATATATATATATATATATATATATATATATATATATATTACTATGCATTCAGAGATCATAATAATTTGGCCACTAAGTGTATGCCTAAGATATTTTATATATCATTTTTTTCATATCTTTTTACTTGTTTTCCTTTAACTATGTCTCTTATAAAGAGAATGCATTAGGATTTTATTTTTGTGTATGGGGCATGGGATGGCCTGGACAAGAGGCCTGTGGCGGTTGGCAGGCTGGCCACGTTCCCTGGTGACTCAAGTGGAGGCCCAGGTATCGGATTTATTTATCTTCTGCAATTGAAACTTTGTAACCTGGAGCAGAGTCAAGCCTTCTGCTCGCACAGCCATTGAAACTTTATTGTCTTAAGTGGAGGTCTGGACTGGCCAGGGTGGGTGGAAAGCTTGACTTCCTCCATCACCAGGGACAACCCAAGCTTCGCTCCATAGGGATAGCCATTGAAATTTTGTTGCCTTAAGCAGAGTCCTGGGCTGGCCAGGGTTTGTGGAAAGCTTGGCTTCCTCCATCTCCAAGGGCAACCCAAGCCTCCCTCCTGCTCTCTTTGTGGCTATAGCCATCTTGGTTGGATTAATTTGCATACACACTCCAATTGGCTGGTGGTTGTGGCTTGTGGGGATAGGGTAGGTATGGTCAATTTGCATATTACTCTTTTATTAGATAGGATTTTTATTAAAATATTAAACTAATATGGAACTTGAAACTTTATGACTTGAATGTTTCAGAAATTTCTCAAATTTGGGGGTAACCTGGTGACTTTATTAATTTATCCCAATAAATAACATATGCTTTTATTATATCTTGTGTTTCTTGATTAGAGTTTTTAATTACAGACAACATAATCTACTTAAGCTATTTTAACCAGAGCAGAATTTTTTAGATGTTTGTGCAGAGACACATATATATTTAAAGGACCTCAATAGATACTTCTCCAAAATGAATATACAGAAGGCCAAAAGGCATATGAAAAAGTGCACAAAATCACTGATCAACCAAGAGATGCAAATCAAAATGACTATGAGGTACCACTTCCCACCTTTAAGAATGGCTTTCATCAACAAATCAACAAGTGACAAGTATTGGGGAGGATGTGGAGAAAAGGGAACTCTCATGCACTGCTGATGGTATTGCAGACTGGTACAGCCTCTGTGGGAAACAGTTTGGAGTTTTCTCAAAAAATTAAAAATGGAATTTCTATTTGGCCCAGTAATCCCACTTCTAGGAATATATCCCAAGTGCTCAAAACACCCATTGGAAAGTCTGTATGCACCTTTATGTTCATAGCAGCACAATTTATAATAGCCTAAGTGCTCATCAGCAGATGAGTGGATTAAAAAACTACGGTACATCACCTTGGCCAGTTTTGCTCAGTGGAGAGAGCATTGCCGTGCGGACTCAAGGGTCCTGGGTTCGATTCCAATCAAGGGCATGTACCTCCGTTGCGGGCACATACTCAGTGCGGAGTGTGCAGGAGGCAACTGATTAATATTTCTCTCTCATTGATTTTTCTGACTCTCTGTCCCTCTCTATAAAAAGATCAATAAAATATATTAAACAATAAAGTAAAAAACAAAAAACTATGGTACATCTATACAGTGGAATGCAATGCAGTTGTAAAAAGGAAAGAACTCTAGCATTTGTAATAGCATGGATGGACCTAGAGAGCATTATGCTAAGCAAAATAAGCCAGTCAGAGAAAGATAAGTTATCATATGATCTCACTCATATATGGAATCTAATAACCAACATACACTGATGAACAAAAATAGACCCAGAGATATAGAAACATCAAACAGACTGTCAAACTTCAGAGGGAAGGCAGGTGAAGGTGGAGCAGGGGTAGAGATCAACCAATGAACTCATATACGTATATGCATAACCCAAGGACACAGACAGTGGTTGGTGAAGGCTTGGGGCAAGAGAGGAGGGAAGAGGGCACTGGGAGAAAAAGGGAACATATGTAATATTTTTAACAATAAATATTTATTTTAAAAATGTCATGCTTCCAGATCATGTTATTTTTGGATATAGAATAAAAATATGAGAACAATGTTAAAGAAATAATTTTTAAAACAAATAGATTTCAAGAGTCAAAAAAATATTTAAAAGGAATACAGAAACTGACTCTAGAAATAATGACTTTCAGAAATAATGTCTGAAATGGGCTGCCAGTGAAGCTGTTTCAGCTCCATGTCTAGAAAGCTCCAGAGTCCTGTGCTTCGTACAGAACATAGCATCTCAGATTAGCTTTTCCCAGCAACATAGAGACCTCAACCCTGTCTCAGTCCTGTGTGGCAAAGAATGTGACTAGTAAACCGAATCATGTCAGAGCACGGTTTTAAGAGTCATTTTGCTTTTAGTTTTATTTTTCTAGTTTCTGCTAGCAATATAAGTTTGCCAAAAGACAACTGGGATAGATATTGGGCAAACCGGTGTTAGGAGATGTCTCAAAAAATAAATTAAGAAACTTGCCTTCTTAGTAACAAAACCAAAATTTTAGCAGGATAACATAGCACTTGAGGATACAATGTCATTTGCTAGCCTTTCTTGAAAGTAGGTGTCATCAAGAATGTGAGTTCTTGACAAGGGACTACATGAAAAAATGTTGGATATACTTTGAGGATAACAGATGATAAAGATTCAACCCATAGAAGGGTCCCCTTGTCCTTTTCTGTTTCTTCCTTTAATCAGGCCACATGCAGATAGGGTGTCTAGGCTCCAGTAGCTAAGGTGGGCCATGAGGTTTTCTAGCACACAGTTAAAATAGCAGAGCAGAAATAATTAAACATGATTTCTGTTGACAGCATGGTGTCTTCACACCATACTCTTAGCTTCTTACTTCTGGATCTTTTCACTTTTAAAAAAATAGTTTAGCTTGTTTCAGCTACTTTAATTTGGGGGGTTTTACTCATATAAGTCTATATTTACTCCTTAGTAAATATGACCATCTTGTTTCAATCTTTTAAAACATTTTTGACAGGGCAAAAATATGTGTAAATGTCTTGCAATTTTCATTACTCCAAATGCGGGAGCAATAATTGGATTTGGGGAGAGTTGTATCTATTTTCTGAAAAGTCTGTCTTTTCATAGGAAGCAGATTTGTCAGTTGGTCTTAGATAATTTCACCACAAATCAGAATACCTATATTCTATTCTTAGCTCTGTCACTGAAGCCCCCTTTATCCTTATATTCCTGACTTTCCTGACCTCTTCACAATTTGCTCATCTGCAATGGATGGCATAAGCATATACAGATTATTCATCTTTAGTTCTTTTTTATTAATTTTACATTAAAGTAATTTCACACTTACAGAAAAGATGCAAAATAGTAAAAACAGAAAAATTCTTCGATATCTATTTACTCAGATTCACCATTTTTTAACATTTTGCCAAAATTCTTTTGTCAGTCTTTTTTACATATTTATGTGAATCTATATGATTTAAATAAATATAATAGTTATAAGTATTTTATACATTGTTTGAGAATGTTACGTTCATGATTTCCACTTACCTATTCATTCTTCATTGTATATTTCCTAAGGTACGGAACTTTAATTTCATTAAAATCTACAGATTTTTAATGTTATTTTAACACTATAAATAACACGTGGGATTGTGTTGTGAAATTTAGAGAACTTGTAAAAGTGTAAATTATATTTCTTAAGGAACTAGCTCAAAGTATTCTTTAAAAGAACTACATTTCAAAGGACACTGTAGAACTTCATTTTTGTATATTTGGTAATATCATACCTAGAATATATTGTTAAGCCCGGAACGCAAGCCGCACTTACAGAGCACCAAGAGACGATCTCATATAAAAACAAAGGGGTTTATTCAGACCAGCATGCTGGGGCTTACAACATACTCAGAAAACAGAGCAGAGGCTGAGAGCCCCGTGCCTTTGTTACATGACCAATTTATACTGGGGGTCGGGGGGTGGAGAGCTGTTTGAATTACTGAGTTGGCCTGATAGGCCAGGTAGGGGAGTTGGCCCATCCTGATAGGCCAGGTAGGGGCCGGGGTCTGCTTACGCAGGTACGGGATGTGGGGTCAGGAAGCAGTCTAAT
>PVJN01015777.1:11094-34709 GCA_004026805.1 Lasiurus borealis | reverse complement strand
TCCTGGGCCATCCAGGACCACCCTCTCCCCTGGGCTAAGGAGGTAAAGGGGAGCTGTTCGGGGATCGGGGCGCGGTTACCTCCTTTCCATGCCCCGTCCTGGACTCACCTGTCTCTCCCTCACCCCAGGTTGCCAAAGAGGTGGGCTGCCCCCTGAATGATACCGCCAGAATGGTCAAGTGTCTGAAGGTCTCCGACCCCCGGGCCCTGACGCTGGCCAATAATAAGTCCCCACCTGACGTGAACTGTGAGTGGGGGCCCCATATGGGGGACGGCCATGCTCCCCAAGAAGTGAGGGAGGGCCGGGTCCGTGGCCTGGCCCGTCAGCCGCTCCCTGGCGCCCGTAGGCAGCTCCACGCTCAACTGGCTGTGCGGAGGGCGCCGTCCCTCCCTCTAACCCTTCCTGGGCCCTGACCTCTATGGGAAGCTGGGGCACATTTGGGCCCAGCCCCAACCATGCCACGTACGGTCATTGGCACCCAATTTTAGGGATTGACCAAGCGCCTTGGAACTAGACCAGCAGTCGCCACTGGTGGTCAGAGAGGTCTGGAAGGCTGGTGACCGCTGAACTAGCCAACTGCGACCTCTCTTCCACACACTCCCTCTCCGCCCGATGAAGCCACTGCCTGCCCCGCTCTGCCACCCTGTTGCCTGGACATGGGGATCCAGGCGAAAACAGCCTTGAGGGCCAGCGCCAACAGCCCCATAGGCTGCAACTCTCCTCCACAGCCAAGTACGGGGGCCCGTGTGTGTCTCGCCCACTGTGCATTCAGACACAAATGCCAGGCAGGTCGGACCCACGCAACTACCACGGCCCCAAATGCACACCCACCCTCTCCTCAACCCGCAAAAACTGGCGGGGCCCGCTTAGGCCAGTGTGTCAGGCGGCCCCGAGCCAGCCGTGTGCCCCCTTCAGAGTCCACTCAGGGAGCCAGGGGCCAACGCAAACCTGGCACCACAGTGCCCGGTTCATAGACCAGAAGAAGCCAGCCCTTGATCCAGCGGCTCCTCAATTGCTCTTGGTCTTCCTCCTCCTGATTCTGGCAGAGCACGAAGAGAGGGAGAGGCCAGGGAGGCCCGCTCCACGATGGGAAGGCACAGCCTCGGGCGCAGTGGCGGTCAGGGGCACGGTGTGGCCCAGGGAGCCTGTGGCATCTGCACACAGTCTGGGCTGCCACCCTAAGGAGGAGTGACATCGGGCGGACGGGGCCGGAAAGCTGCTCTACAGCCTCAGGGCAGCAACGACATAGAATGATCCGGCGTCATGGGAAGGGCACAGGCTGAGGACCCTGGTCTGGATCCGAGGAGGCAGGGGCTGCTCCTGGGCCTGGGCCTAAGTGGGGAGGGGAGTTCTGGAAGGTGCTAGAAATTGCTGCTTTCCGTTCAGACTACAAGTTGGGCCTCCTCCCTGTCATCGATGGAGACTTCATCCCCGACGACCCCATAAACCTTTTTGCCAACACGGCCGACATCGACTACATCGCTGGCACCAACGACATGGACGGCCACTTTGTTGCCAGCAGAAATATGCCAGCCATTGACAATGACCAGCAGCCCATCACAGGGTAAGGTGGTCACAAGGCCCTAGGTGTGTCTGGGGGCCTCTTGGAGAGGCATCAGCAAAGGGAGGAGGCCAGCAGGTGTAAGGGGCCATCTGCAGGTCCCTGGAGTCGGGTAGAAGTGTACTCGGCCCCCTCCCATGGGCCAGGGTCCAGGGTTGAGTGCTGGCTTCTTGCTGCAGGGAGGACTTCTACAAGCTGGTCAGCCAAATCACCAGGGCCAAGGGGACCAGAGGTGCCAACGCCACCTTTGACTTCTACACGAAATCCTGGGCCCAGGACTCCTCCCAGGAGAACAAGAAGAAGACGGTGGTGCACTTTGAGACAGACATCCGCTTCCTGATACCCACGAAGATGACCTTGGCCCAGCACAGAGCCAGCGCCAAGTGAGGGCCGGGGCAGGGGAGGCCCACCTGGGTCACCACACACCTGCCCAGCAAGGCCTCCCCGGTGGGCGGCTCAGGGTTCAGGGAGGCCGGGGAAAGCCGTGATGGGGTCCCAGCAGTGCCTGCACCATCTGCCTTGGCTAAGGAGACTTAAGAAGGCCCCTCCTTACCTCCCAGCTCAGCAGCCTTTACAGAGCCCTCCTCAGCCCTCAGGCTGGCCCTGGCAGCGCCTGCAGCCTGCCCGCCTCTCCCATGCTGAAGGGGACAGAGCGTGGGAAGATGGTCTCTCCTGTGGGTTTGGAGTTGGCCAACATTCAAACCAACTTTGGCCTGCGGCCATCTGGTCAACCTCCAGGGAAAACAAACCTACACGAAAGGGAGAGATTATGACACCGTCCGATGAGGAACACAAACTCATCTGCAGAGAGCAGGAAGGAAGACGCCGCCATAGGCTTTGTGGAGGGAAGTGTGGATGCCCTTGAAATCCCAGATCCACAACCCCACAGCCTTCCCTCAGGGGTGCAGGGAGCCAGGTCCCTCCTGAGTCTGAGTCTGGGGATTTCCTGGCCCCACCCTGCTCTCCCCATGGCCTCCCTCCAGGGCCCAGCTTGAGTGGGCAGGCCAGGTGAGCTCCCTGCCAACCTGGGCCCTGTCCCTCCCTTCCTCAGGAGTGCCCGGACCTACACCTACCTGTTCTCCCACCCTGTACGCTTTCCATTCTACCCCAGCTGGGTGGGCGCTGAGCACACCGCTGAGCTCCCGTACGTGTTTGGGAATCCGTTCGCCCATCCCCTGAACTACCGGCCCCAAGACAGGACCATCTCCCGGGCCATGATCGCCTACTGGACCAACTTTGCCAGGACTGGGTAAGGCGGGTGAGGCTGGGCCAGGCCGCCTCCCACCTGGGCCCACATGCCTGTTCCCTCTCCTACTCTTGACTTCCCTGAGCCTCAGTACCCCCCTCTGTGTGTGAGGATAGGAGAGGCTGGCTGGCCCTGGCTGGTTTGGCTCAGGGGATAGAGCCTGGGCCAGTGCACTGAAGGGTCCCGGGTTTTATTCCCGTCAAGGGCATTTGCCTCATGGTTCGGGCCTGTGGGAATGTCTCTCTCTCACATCAATACTGCTCTCTCTCTGCCTCTCCCCCTCCTTTTCACTCTCCATTGAAATGAAGGGAGTGAGATCCCTGGTGCAGGTTAAACAAAAGGAAGAGAGGGGAGGAGATGAGGGAACTGGCTGGTCCTCAGGACACGCACATGCCCAGCGAGTGCCCAGGACACAGTGAGGTGACCTGGTGGTTGGGGTCAGCATGGAGGACTCCCGAGAGCCCCCCGACCCCACACAGCCTTTCTCATGTGCAGGGACCCCAACAAAGGTCATCGGGCTGTGCCCACCCAGTGGGATCCCTACACCCCGGAAAACGGCTACTACCTGGAGATTAACCAGGAGATGGACAGCCAGTCCCTGAAGCAGCACCTGAGGAGCAACTACATGCAGTTCTGGACGCAGACCTACCAGGCCCTGCCCACCGTGACCAGAGACGGGGCCACACCGGTGCCCCCCTCGAACAACTCTGAGACTGCCCCCTGAACCCCCACTGGTGACTCTGAGGGGGCTCAGATGCCCGCAGCCACTGGCTTTTAATGTCCTTGCCCAACTAGTCATAGTGAACCCCAGGGAACCCACCTCCCTCCCCGGCTCTTCCCGAATAAATCTGCGTCTGTCTCGGGCAACCTGCTTTGCCCTCGTGACCTCAGCTGCCCGCCCAGTCTCTGCCTGTGTCCTGCTCAGGAAGTGGGGTGCACCCTCATTTAAGGAGAGGAGAAAGGATCCGAGAGGCGTTGGTACTAGGGCTGAGCTCAGGCTGCTGGCCCTGAGTTGGGCCCTGGGTCTTGAGGGCAGTTGCCTCTGAACCAGTGGATCCAGCCTTGGCCACGTACTCAGGGTGGGGGAGCGGGCTCTGAGTAACGGGGTGTGGGAATGGCCAGAGACACTCATTTGCCTCGAACTGGGTCCCAGGCAGAGACAGGAACGCATCCCGCTGGGCTCAGAGCAGAGGGAACCAGGGCTGGGCCAGGGTGCTGCCCGCTGGCTCTGGCAGAGTCCGGAGGGGAGTGGGAGGCAGAGGTGACACTCAGGGCCATGGCCACCATAGGAAGCTCTGGGACGGGGCACCGCCTGCACTGAGGCTCCCCCCCATCCTGACTTCACCTGGCCCGGGCGATGGGCACCCGGGAACACCCCATTGTAGACAGCTGCTGTGAGAAATGCTCACCTGTCCCAACTCAGATGACACTTGGAGATAGGAGTGGGGTGAGAGGAGACCTTGAACGCTCTCTCCGGAGCAGGTGTCTGCCTGGCTGTACTGGCACCCCCTGGGATGGGAACACACCCATGTACCCGGCCCCTCCTCCGGCTCCTCATTGGCTGAGTACTCTGGGCTCACTTGTTTCCTGACACATCCACTGGTCAGGTCCTCCCATTGGCCCATTTAGGAAAATCAGGCTGAGCCTTTTTAGTTGCCCCACGACACCCCTCCACCCCCGCCCCCCGCCCAGGGTCTAGCTGAGGGAGGTGTCTCGAGGGTCTCCACTATGATGCTGGCCCACGCCCACAGTCCTTGGTCTCACATCCTCGTCCCTCCCCCTCCCTTCTCTGTGCCTGGGGAGATTCAGCCACCGCTTCCATCAGAGGCTGAGCATGCTGGCCATTTCCCACGGTGCCAAGGCTCCAAGAGGGGCCAAGGACTCAAGCCCGGGTCCGAGACTCCCAAGCTCACCCTGTCAGCTCAGAGCGGGCATGAGGGCTCAGAGAGAAGGTTCCTGATGGGCGGACACATGTATAGCAGAGGCAGTTCCAGGTGACCAGCCGAACACCCTGATGCACATGGTCCAGTGTTTCCTGGCCAGGCCGTGGGTACTGCAGGCAGTATTGATGCTGTTCCTCCCCGCCTTCCCTGCCCCATCCTTCCCCTTCTCCCACCAGAAGTTCCCATCGCCCACCTCCCCATTCCAGAACCACAGCACAGACCTGGACAACGAGGGCAGCCAGGCAGGGGCTGGGGGATCTCAGGGCTCCAGCCCATCTACCCTCAGGACAGTGAGTGTAAACTGGTGACTTCCTGAGACGGGAACCTCAGACCACACAGCCCTGGGTTCATCTGGGCCAGAGGGGAGCCAGGAGGCAGAAACAGCACGTTTCTCCTGCAAACCCACACTCACCAGGGACTCCTCAGACCACGTGCAGGCAGAGCAAGGGGGGGGGGGGCAGTCCAGCTCCTGGTCCTGCCAGAAACCAAGCCTGAGAAGACCTGCAGCTCCTGGTTCCCAGGGCCCAGCTGTCGCCGTAAATTACCTGCATTACAATCCTTCCCTGTGAACCTGAGGGGGGTGGAGGGGAAAAGTGATATAGTAAAGAAGACAGACAAGAGAATAAAGCTGGGGCTAGGTGGGACACTGCTCTCTGATGGAAAGTCTTTATTTTAGAGCCACAAAGGGCAAAGTGCTTACAAGATGTTTACCTTGTTCTCTCAGATTTGGAATCTACTCAATGGCATGCACCTGAACTCTATCAAGCTTTGTTTTGGTAGCACGTGCTGCAACCCCACCACCTACAGCACTCAGCCACAGGGGACCATAGACTCAGACCATAAGGTCAGGCTGACAACCATAACCTTTGGCTGTAATTGTGCTGGGAAGGCTTGGCCCTCCAAGCTGAAATTTGCATATGGTGTTGCCACGAGAGGACCTGCCCACTCATTAGTCTGAGGCTTGACCTTGTGCAAACTCTGTAGCCGCTCTCCACACTCCCCCAGACACAACGCCGCCAGAGAGGCCATCCCAGGACTGGGTTCCGGGAGGGTTCCGAGCAGGAAAGGAAGGCCTGGCTTCTGGAGAACAAAATGGGAAGTCCCCCAACAGAGGCCACTGGCCAGTACTCCCCGCCCCACCTTCCCAGTGGCCGGCTTTGATCTGTCCACACTCCCTCACTTAGTGCTGGTGGGTTCCCGTTTGAACTTGAAATCCACAAATCCCTCATGGTGGGCAGCAGAAACCACAAGCCCACCCACATTCCCGCCTCTTCCTCCAAAGGCAGGCAGAACACCAGGGGCTCTGAGGACTGCCTCTACCACAATATCTGGGTTCCCCGGGTCCAGAAGGAAGGTGCATCCCCCACTCTGCCCTCCAGATCCCCAAACCTGCAGAAAGCACCCAGGCAGCCAAAGGCCCAGCCCTCCCCATCACCACCCCCTGTCGGTGTGTGGGCTCCAGAGCTGAAAGTCCCTGAAACAAGCACCCAGAGAGGTTGGGGAGGGGACAGCTGGGGTCACCGGGCCTGCTTTCTTCCTCAGTTTCCCAGAACCTGCCTGTCATGATCTGGATCTACGGAGGAGCCTTCCTCTTTGGGTCTGGCCAAGGGGTAAACTTCTTGGGTGAACACCAGTACGACGGGGAGGAGATCGCCACGCGGGGCAATGTCATCGTGGTCACCTTCAACTACCGCAACGGGCCGCTGGGCTTTCTCAGCACGGGGGACGCCCACCTGCCAGGTGTGTCCCGCACCTGGGGCTGGGGGTGAGGGAGCGGCACAGTCACGTGAGCACTGCTTTCACACAACAACTCCGGACAGTCTCCCAGAAAGACCCAGCATTCCACTGGCAGCGCAGGAATATGTCCGCCAGCCAGGCAGGAACTCATGGAGACCAGGGAGTGGGACAGGGACCCAGGGAGAGACAGAAGATGAGACACTGAGGTGGTGACTCGGAGGACTCAGAGCCGTAGGACAGACAACAGGAGGGAGGGTGTCAGGGAGAGAGATGAGCAGCCTGTCCCTCCTGCTCCTGGTCCCCTGCCTGAGCGCCACACCCCCTCCAGCACCGAATTCAACAGCCTCCTGGGACCTGGCGTGCACCACCTGTGGCTTGACAGGGGTCTCCACAAGGACGAAGCTCTCCCCTCACCCCAGTCCCTCACGGGCCCCCACCCGCCCCAGGTAACTACAGCTTTTGGGACCAGCACATGGCCATCGCCTGGGTGAAGAGGAACACTACAGCCTTCGGGGGGGGGACCCCCGACAACATCACCATCTTTGGGGAATCATCTGGGGCATCCAGTGTCTCTCTGCAGGTCTGAGGACCCTTGGTGGGTGGGCCGTCATCCCAGGATGATGTGTTGGAGGCAGGGAGAAAGGGAGGGCGGCCAACCAGAGTTGAGGGAGCTGATGTGAACTGGAGAGGTGATGGGAGCTGGGGAAGTTGATTGGAGCTGGTGGAGGTGATTGGAACTGGGGGAGCTCATGAGAACTGGGGGAACTGATGGAGGGTGAGGGGAGATGATGGGGTCTCTGGGAGCTCATGGGGGCTGGGGAGCTGATGGGATCTGAGGGAGCTCATGGAGGCTGGGGAGCTGGTCAGGGCTGGGAAAGTGGATGGGGGCTAGGGGAGCCGATTGGAACTGGGGGAGCTTATGGGGGCTGGGGGAGCTGTTGGGGCTGTGGGAACAGCATGAAACTGACAGACTAGCTGTGCTTGGTGGAGCCCGGTGGGCAGGAGAGGCGAGGCCATGTGACAGGACCTCTGTGTGTCGCAGATCCTCTCTCCCTACAACAAGGGCCTCATCTGGTGAGCCATCAGCAAGAGCGTCCTGGCACTGTCCCTCTTTGCCATCAAAAAGAACCCTCTCTCCTGTGCCAAGAAGGTAAAGGGGAGCTGTGTGGAGGGAGAAGGGTAGGAAGGAGGACATTTACTTCCTTTCCATGGCCTTTTCCAGTCCCCATAGACATCTGCCCAGCTCTGGCCTAAGCTACCGGACTTTCCCTCACCTCCAGATCGCCAAGAAGGTGGGCTGCCCCCAGAATGATACCACCAGGATGGCCAAGTGTCTGAAGGTCACCGACCCCTGGCTCTGACGCTGGCCTATAAGATACCCCTGTTGAGCCTGGAGTGTGAGTGGGGCCTCCGAATGGGAGGATGGCCACGCGCCCAAAGAACTGAGATGTGAGGGGCTGCTCCTGGCCATTACCCACTCTTTGGTGTTTCTAAGAGCCTGGTGCCACCAGGGCCCTCAATGACTCCGTGGCCCGACTGAATATGCCGCAAGCTCCATCCATCACTCTGGTCCTTTCTGGGTCCTGACTCATTTGGGAAGCTGGTGCACCCTGTCCCCCCAACAATAGGCAGAAAGTCATTTGTACCCAGTTTTAGAAATCTCAGGCACAGCGGCACGGTGTGGCCCAGGGAGCCTGTGGCATCTGCTCACAGTCAGGCTGCCACACTGGGAAGGGGTGACATCTAGTGGACGGGGACGGGAAGCTGCTCCACAGCCTCAAGCAGCAACAACATAGAATGATCCGGCCCCATGGGAGGGGGCAGGCTGAGGACCCTGGTCTGGATCCCAGGAGGCAGGGGCTGCCCCTGAGCCTGAGCAGGGGGCTCTGGAAGGTGAAGGACCCCTCCTCTTCACACAGACCCCTTTCCAGTCTATGTGGGCATCCGGCCTGTCGTGGATGGAGACTTCATCCCTGATGAACCCATCAACCTTTTCGCCAAAGTAGCCGACATCGACTACATCGCTGGCACCAACAACATGGATGCCCACAGTTTTGCCAGCATTGACGTGCCAGCCATCAACGTGAACCTGCTGACCATCACGGGGTGAGTAGCACACAGGGTCAGGGCAGTGCCTGAAGGCCTCTTAGGGAGGCATCATCTCAAGATTGAGTCCAGCAGGTATAGGGGGCCATCTGCAGGCTCCTAGCAGGGGTTGGGGGTAATGCCTCCCATTGGCCTAAGTACAGGTTCCAGTACCAGCTTCTCCCTGCAGGGAAGACTTCTATAAGCTGGTTAGCAGGCTCACCTTCACCAAGGGACCCAGAGGTGCCAACGCCACCTATGACTTCTACATGGCATCCTGGGCCCAGGACTCCTCCCAGGAGAACAAGACGACAACGGTGGTGGAGTTGGAGACTGACATGGCCTTCCTGATGCCCACGAAGATGACCGTGGCCCAGCACAGAGCCAGCACCAAGTGAGGGCCGAAACAGGGGAGGCCTATCTGGGTCAGCACGCACCTGTCCAGCGAGACCTCTCCAGATCAGGGCGTCAGGGAGGCCTGGAAAAGCCATGATGGGGTCCCAGTGGTGCCTGCACCCTCCGCCTTGCCCAGGCCTAACTGGCCTTCAGAAGACCCTCATCACCTACCAAAACCCTCCTCATGTTACTGGGAAACCCCTGGTTGGGCTCGGCCTGCCTGTCTCTGTGTCCAATAAGGAAGTCCGGGTTGAATCATATGTGGCGCTTATTGAGAAGAGCAGCCAACCAAGAAGACAGGGCACTTACAAGCATTAAAATTCTGTCTCCCGGTAAGGTGCGGGGGGTAGGGAGGATCTACATGCAGCCCTGAGGGTCCACAACATCAGCTAATGTAGTCATCATACGCAGAGATGATGTGGATGAGATGATGCTTTGACTCCTGGTGGGTCTGTTTCTGCTTATCTATTCTGCCTGCTAGATTCATGGCTGAGTCACCTCTTTCATGGCTTTGCATAGGCTTTCAAAGGACACGAAAGAAAACTTAACCCCTATTCACATAAGTATATGTGCTCTAAGACTGGAAATGATAGGGTTACTTTTCAGATTAACTCAGGTGTCTACCCACCAGGTTATACTTCCCCCATTCACTCAGCCCACAGGTCTCCCTGGTAGTGTCTGCAGCCTCCCTGCAGACCCCAGGCTGAGAGAAACAGAACATTGGATGATGCTTTCTGTTATGGGTTTGTACTTGGCCAACATTCAAAACAACTCTGGCTGCGGCCACCTGGTCGACCTCCAGCGAAAATAAAAAGTAAGTTAGGGATGCTTCCAGGGAAGGGAGGGAAAATGATTCCTAGGAAGCGTAGGCAGAAAGCTTGTCGCAACTACAGGAACTTGAGCTCTTCATTGGGCGATACAGCTATGTTCCCAACGAAGAACACAAACTCATCTGCAGAGAAAAGGAAGGCGCCTCCATAGCCGTTGTGGAGGGAAGTGTGGATGCCCTTGAAATCCCAGAACCACATCCCAGGGCCTTCAGGGACCCAGGTCCCTCCTGAGCCAGAGTCTGAGGATTTCCTGGCCCCACCCTGCTCTCCCCATGGCCTCCCTCCAGGGCTCAGCTTGGGAGGGCAGCCCAGGTGAGCTCCCTGCCAACCTGGGCCCTGTCCCTCCCTTCCTCAGGAGCGCCCGGACCTACACCTACCTGTTCTCCCACCCTGTTCGCATTCCGTTCCTCCCCAGCTGGGTGGGCGCCGACCACACCACTGACCTCCAGTACGTGTTTGGGAATCCCTTCGCCACACCCCTGGGCTACCGGCCCCAAGACAGGGACGGTCTCCCAGACCATGATCGCCTACTGGACCAACTTTGCCAGGACCGGGTAAGGCGGGTGAGGCTGGGCCAGGCCGCCTGCCAGTTGGGCCCACATGCCTGTCCCCTCTCCTACACTTGACCTGCCTGAGCTTCAGTATTCTCCTCTGTGTGTGAGTATGGAGCTACTGGTTGGGCACAGAACACTTAAATGACCAACTAGTGCCCATGATATAGTGAGGTGTCCTGGTGGTTGGGGTCAGCATGGAGGACTCCCGTGATCCCTCAGACCCCACACAGCCTTTCTATCCTGTACAGGGACCCCAACAAGGGCCACTTGGCTGGGCCCACCCAGTGGGATCCCTACACCCAGGAAAATGGCAACTACCTGGAGATTAACGAGGAGATGAACGGCCAGTCCCTGAAGCAGCACCTGAGGAGCAGCTACATGCAGTTCTGGAACCAGACCTTCCAGGTCCTGCCCACCGTGACCTGAGACGGGGCCACCCCCCCGCCCGACCCCCATGGTCTACTCTGATGCCGTTCCTGTGCCTCCCTCGGACAACTCTGCAGCCGCCCCGTGAGCCCCCCACTAGTGACTCTGAGGGGGCTCAGATCCCCACAGCCATTGGTGTCTAATGTCCTTGCCCAAGAGGACACAGGTGGGATCCAGGGAGCCCACCTCCTGCCACAGCTTTCCTGAATAAAGCCGTATATCTCTCTGGCAACCCATTTTGCCCTCATGACCGAGCCGCCCACCTGGTCTCTGCTCGTGTCTGGCTCCAGAAGTGGGGTGCCTCCCTCATTAAAGAGGAGGAGAGAGGATCAGAGAAGGGACAGCTCTGAGTGGGGAGTGGGCTCCGTGGGCAGTTGCCTCTGGACCAGCTGTCCTAGCCTCGGCCACATCCTTGGGGTGGGAGAGCGGGCTCTGGGTAACAGGGTCTGGGAATAGCCTGGGAGAGACACTCATTCGCCTCGAGCTGTATCCCAGGCAGAGAGAGTAACCCATCCCGCTGGGCTCAGAGCAGAGGGAACCAGGGCTGGGCCAGGGTGCTGCCCGCTGGCTCTGGCAGAGTCCGGAGGGAAGCGGGAGGCAGAGGCCACCTCAGTGAGCTCTGGGATGGGGTACCGCCTGCACCGAGGCTCCCACACATCCTGACCTCACCTGGCCCCGGCGATGGGCACTGTGGACACCACGTTGTAGACAGCTGCTGTGAGAAATGCTCACCTGTCCCCACTCAGATGACACTCGGAGACAGAAGTGGGGTGAGAGGAGACCTTGAATGCTCTCTCTGGAGCGGGTGTCCGCCTGGCTGTACGGGCACCTCCGGGGCAGGAACACAGCCATTTACCCGGCCCCTCCTCCGGCTCCTCATTGGCTGAGTACTCTGGGCTCACCTGTTTCCTGATACATCCATTATGTCCACCCATTGGGCCATTTAGGAAAATTGGGCTGAGCCTTTTCTAGTTGCTGAGGCCGGTGCCTCAAGGGCCATGATGCTGGCCCACGCCCACAGTCCTTGGTCTCACATCCTCGTCCCTCCCCCTGCCTTCTCTGTGCCTGGGGAGATTCAGCCACCGCTTCCATCAGAAGCTGAGCATGCTGGCCATTTCCCACAGTGCCAAGGCTCCAAGTGGGGTCACGGGCCCCAGGCCCTCACACAAGAACTCAAGCCCAGATCTGAGACTCCCAAGCTCACCCTGTGAGCTCGGAGCAGACATGAAGACTCAAAGGAGAGATGGTTCCTGATGGGATGATGTATGGCAGGGGCAGCTTCAAGGGATCCGCCGGCCATCTTGAATGGTGCACACGGTCCAGTGTTTTGCTGGCCAGGTAGTGGGTACAGCTGTCAGTGTTGGTAGAGTTCCTCCCTGCCCTCCATGCCCCATCCTTCCCCCTCTCCCACCAGAGGTTCCCATCACCCACCTTCCCATTCCAGAACCACAGCACAGACCTGGACAATGAGGGCAGCCAGGTAGGGGCTGAGGGCTGTCAGGGCTCCAGCCCGTCTACCCTCAGGACAGTGAGTGTAAACTGGTAACTGCCTGAGATGAGAACGTCAGACCTCACATCCCTGAGTTCATCTGGGCCAGAGGGGAGCCAGGTGTCAGGAATCAGCACCTTTCTCCTGCAAACCCACACTCACCTGGGATTCAGACCACGTGCAGGCAGAGCGAGGGGGGTGGTCCAGTGCTTGGTCTTGCCAGAAATGAAGCTGTAGCTCCTGGTTCCCGAGGCCCAGCTGTCACCTTAAATAAGCTGCATCACAAATCCTTCCCTGTGGCTGTGTTAGCACGGCCCGGGTGAACCTGAGGGGAGCAGTGAAGGATTTAAGAAGATAGGCAAGAGAATACATCTGGGGCCAGGTGGGACTCTGCCTCTAATGGAGAGTCAGTGCCACAGCCTGCAAGCTGAGTCTTTATTTTAGAGCCAGTTGTTTACATTGTTCTCTAAGTGAGAGATAAATCTACTCAATTCCATGCATCTGAACCCTATCAAGCTTTGTTTTTATAGCATTTGCTGCACCTCCATAGCCTACCTCCCTCAGCCACAGGGGACCATAAGGTCAGGCTGACAACCATAACCTTTGGCTGTAATTGTGCTGGGAGGGCTTGGCCCTCCAAGCTGGGACTTGCATGTGGTGTTGCCACAGGAGGACCTGCCCTCTCATTAGTCTGAGGCTTGAACCTGTGTAATTCCTCTCTGGTTTGGTCCTAGGCATCCTATAGCAACACACAGCTGCAGACTGCTGGCATGGCAAGGCATCGTCAGCGTCTTCCATCTCTGGACTGTTTCTCCTCTTGCCTTTGTGGTTGGAGTAGACCTGTCATTTCTTCTCTGTTGCAGGAGTCCACTTGGTCTTGGAGTTGTTTTCTGAAAGTATAGAAACATATTAACGAACAAAAGTTAATAAAGGAATCTTTGCTATAAAATTGACTTGGGGTCCTTTTTATTTTTGCCCAAACGATTTTCCTTTGGCTTATTTTGACACCATGTGTGTCTTTTCATGGGTGTCTTGCTGTTAGCATTACAAATGAAAATTAGTTTTCTAAAGTAAAAATTTTCTAGATATAATTTACTTACTGGATATTTTCCCTTACATGATATTATCTGACTATTCCCCCTTTTTTGATTAATGGAGGCTTTTGTAAAAATTTCTATTGCAATCTTGATAACTTTTCATTTTAATTTATTTGCACAAAAATATGACTGCTTTATGTTCATTGCATGTTAAGCAATTTTATCATGAGATGAACTACCAATAGAAATTTTAGTTAATACTTTAGACACAGCTTTTTGTCCAGTACAATTAAATTTTCTTGATTATTCACTTATTTCAATTAGCCAATTTAAATGAATCTGAAAGCTTGATTACTCGTTTACTGTCAAATTTAATACTCTGCCAACAATCTTAGTTTACCCTGTAAATATTAGTGGAAAGCATTATTTGCATTCTTGAATAGGCCCTGAGCATTCCTGGTGCTAGGCTGAATTTAGATATAGGGCAGCTGCTGTCAGCCAAGTTTCTATCTGTTACCTGGGTCCCGATCTATGCTGGGCGTGGGAAGTGAAGCAATCATGGGGGGCAGGAGACCTCCCTCAGAAGGGATGAGGGTTCAGGCCCCTGCAAGGTTGGGAGAGGGGTGAGGGTCTGTGCCTCACCTCTGTTGACCCCCAAGTTCTCTCCTGATGGTCCCTCTGCGACTGTGCCTGTCTTAGGTTGTTCCTACCCTGAGGAATCTTACCTGTCTCTGGCTAACCAGCCATCCTCCGGGACCAAGCAGGGTGTTGTGAGGCGGGCAGTTTTCTTTACTTTGAACTTGTGTTGTTGAGAGTATTGCACACCTCTGCCCCTCTCCACCTACCTGCCACCCCAGCCACGTCTCTCCCCTGTCTATTGTCTATCAATATATGCCTATATGTTCTTGAAGAATCTCTTCCCACCCCCCTCCACCATCACTCTGAGATCTGGTCTTCTGTTCTATGTGTCCATGTCTATGGACCTGTTTACTCATCAGCTTATTTGGTTCATGGGATTCCACATGAGTGGGATCATGGGATACTTGTCTTTCTCCCACTGGCTGATGTAACCTCAGCGTGCTGCTCTGCAGGTCCCTCCCAGCTGTGTCAACGGGTAAGAGTTCCTTCTTTTTACTGCTATTCAGTAATCCACAGTGTAAATGACCCACAGCTTTTATCCACGCGTCTACTGGTGGGCACTTGGGCTCTTTCCAGATCTTGGCTGTTGTAAATAACGCTCCTATGAACACAGGGGTTCATACATTCATTCTGATTCCTGCCTAAGGATTCTTAGGTTATTCTCAGAAGTGGGATCGCTGGGTCAAACTGAAGCATCCATCCTATATAAAAACTGCTGTTTGAAATTTTAACCCTGCTATTTGGCTTCTGTACATGCTTGTTTGCTTAAATAATAAGGAAAATAAAACTCCTCCCACTTCAGAGAGGCCATTAAACCTTCCCTGGACCAAGTTGTCAGTGTTGGCACCAGGCCAGGCCTTTGGTTGAGGTCTCAAGGCCCCAGCACATAGGGGCTCTTTAAGAACTTGCAAAGGGGGACAGAAACACACCATATTTGGGAGACAAAGAAGGTAAAAAGATATAAAAAGGGAAATTTCCTCCATGTTGGGGCCCAGAATTTGAGAGACATTTTCTTCTGGGCCCCTGAGTAATAATAATAATAATCCTGTCTAATAAAAGAGACACATGCAAATTGGCCGCACCTCCTCTATATCCACAAGCCACACCCACAAAGCCAATCAGCAGTGAGTATGAAAATTAACCCAACCAAGATGGCAGTTAATTTGCATATCCCAGTACAGAGGGAAGATTGAAGAAAGCTAAGTGCTGCAGAAGGGAGGAAAGCTTCAGAGAAGCAAGCATAAATTTATACCTTTAAGTTAATGGGGTAGCAGAGAGGGCAGGGGTGCAGGCAGGGTGGGAAGAAGGTGGAGCTGCAGAGAAAGGAGGGAAGCTGGCAGAGCAGCAGAGACCTCCTCAAAGAAGCCCTATTGCAGGAATCTTCCTGTATTGGGTCAATAATAATAATAATAATAATAATAATAATAATAATAAATGTAACTCCATCTCTCTAAGCCATGCTAGGCTCTTCTCCAGTGTCCTTTAACAATAATGGTTCCCTGAACTGGGAAATAACTGTGTTTGGCCTCTTGGCCTTCTGTAAACGGGGCAGGAGTGGGGTCCAGGGAAGCGGGATAGGCCTCCGAGAGGTGCCACTCTGTATCTGGAAAGAGTGGCCGGACACTTCTGGACCTGTCAACAGAATCAGTAATGTAGGAGCCCTTATCAACGAAGCCCACTCTGAGGGAGTGGAAGGGGGAGCTTGATCACCTCCCCCAAAGTCAAGGACTTCCTCAGGCTTATTAATCAGAAATCAGGTGGACTGTTTAAACTCTGGGTAAATATCTGGTAGAAGTAAAAAACTCGGACCATCTGGCATATAAATGTGGGAGTCTGGAGGTGAGTGAATTCAGATTCGATTAAGGAATCTGTTTGTATGTGTGGGACTAGCCAATTTGCTCCCGAGAAGGGGAACTGGACACAGTCTTAACCTTCCTCCAATAGGTTCTCATCAAGATGTTGGTCAAGCATTCTGTTCTGGGGCATGGGTGCTGGGAGTGCCCCCACCCTCACTTGGGGAGTTGGGCATTGCTTCATGTATTTGCTCAGCTCCAGTTTGGGCTAGTCTACTGAGAGAGTGTGAGTACAGATGTTTTTCTTTCTTGGACAGGCTGTGTGTGTGGCTAGAAAAAAGAATTGGACACGGAACACAGCCCTGACAGTGGCCTGAAGAAAACCATATACAGTGGTACCTCAAGATACGAGTTTAATTTGTTCTGTAACCTTGAGGCGCTCGAGTCGCGGTAAACTGGTGGGTTGTGTGCAGCCGGCCGATCCCCGAGATTACTCCTATCTCAAATGTTGCTCGTATTTCAAAGCAAAAATCGCTCGCTCGACGGCTCGTATCTCAAAAATCTCGTATGTTAGGGCACTCGTATCTCGAGGTACCACTGTAATAGACTTAGATGATGCCTGTGTCTTCCTGGACATGACTCTAGAAAGACAAGAACAATTTTGCTTTGTGTGGGAAGGTCAAGAATAGACTTTAGTCACCTCTCTAAGATATTTGTATAGCCCTACCGTGTGTCATATAAGGTAGCAGAAGATTTGGCTAGCTAAGGTGGCCACAGTGCCAATATTATACTTCATTGTGTTAATAATATTGCATTAACCTTACAGATTTGAACGCAGTTGCCAAAAGGGCAGGTGCCCAAATGGGCAAGGAAAATACCCATATAGTTTTGGATTCTATTGAAAGACAGTTGGCAGCCTGTATAGTGTCTTGCAGGCCTGTGTGACCATGCCCATGTCAGGGGTGACACAAACTTCAGCTTTAGGAAACTGGGGAAGGCCTATTTAGAACAGAGGAAAGTGGTGAATACTAGCTCTCTGCTGCAGGAATTACAGACCCCGTGAACTCCTGTGACATGTGAGAGCATGTGAAGGGATAAAGCTCCCTTAGTCTTTTCTGAGAGGGTGTGTTTAAGGACAAATCAAGTAGGGGGAACCCTACTACAGAGACAGCTGTAACTGTCTATTTGAACATAGACACATTTTGGAGTTCTTCTTGCCATTTGAAGACAGATATATCACTCTGAAGAATCCATAAAAAAGGACTGACAAGGAAAATCAGATGGCCCTAAAGCAGGTCAGATATTTTTCTCCTTATATAATTCCCTCAAAATTGGGCAATTCTTACTAAAATAAATCATGGCAAAGCATTTCTTTGCATAAATTCAGTAAGACCAGTTTCCAATAGTGGTTTTATAGACCGAAACCTCTGACTGGAGTGTCATGTTTTAAAGAGCCCTGTCTGAACTCTGAAGGCGTGAAGCCAATAAGAGTGCCACAGAGAAAGCCTGATGTCCGGCTTGCGAGCCCTAAAAGTGGCTGGTGGTTGGTCAGAGTAGAAGCTGGGCCATACAGGCTCCTCTATGTCCCTGTGGAACCCCCATGCACTCTGGGCCCCAACAAGTGGGAGAGCCACTGAGATGGGCCTTAAAACCTAGGGTGTGGGCCCAGGTGGAGTCGCAGTAGGTGAGGGTTTCACCAAACTCAACAAATACTGCAGGCAGGCCTGACGGCAACTGGATGGCTTGGCCTCTTGGCCCTATGGGCCACACTAAGATCAATCATCCAATCATGATCCAATCATGAATTCCAGCAAAGGTAGTCAGTTACCATTCTTATTGTGTTTATGCCAATAATCAGGCCAAATTGAATACAATAGATAAATTGGTCTTGATGTGGCTCTTTTAATGAACACAGAGGTAATTTTGAGGAGAAAATTTCTATTTCAATAGGAGTTATTAAAACTAAGATGTCCTCTTTCCCTTCCACGGGACCATTTGTTACAGTTTGTCTCCGCCAGGCCATAAGCCCATCTCCTTCTGGGTGCCCAGGCCTCATCATCCCTCTGACAGATAGCAAGGATCTCTTGACTCTGAGAGAAAACTCCGTCCCTCCTCAGCACGAAGCAACTACAGAAGAAATTCAACGTCCATTTCCCCTAAACTAATTCAGATGTAACTAGTGCTACCAGATGTAACTAAGTCTTTCCACCTCTATGTGTGTGAGACAAGGGGCATAGCTAAAGAGGTATCACCCAAAGTTTCAGCCCCTGGAAAAAGCCGGTAGCCTATTTGTCCAAAAGACTCGACCCCTTTGCATTTGGGTGACCTACTTGCCTCCAGATGGTAGCAGCCACAGCTATGCTTATCGAAAAAGCAAATAAGTTAACCCTAGGGCTGGAACTAATCCCAACTGCCCACATGAGGTCAAGGCTTTACCCCAGAAGACACTGGAGCACAAGTTTCAGGCTCTCTGGTGGACAAACGAAAAATCAGTAACAATTTATACTGATAGGAGGTACGCATTTACAACGGCTCATGTACATAGTGCTACGTACAAGGTAAGGGGACTCCACAGAACCAAGAGGGAACCGGGCCACAGATCAAGTGGCTTGGGAGGCTGCCCTAAAACCAGTGGAGCCTCAATAGATTCTATTGACTCTTCCATACCCTGACCTATGCAGTCTAGAAAGGCTGAAATCCATAACTAATCTCTACTTAAGTTCTTACAGGCTTCACAGACTACCCAGGAAGCAATCCAGAGCACGTCTGAGATGCTCTGCCTGTACCAACGTCTGATTCAGTTCATCTCTTCCACCCTGGTGATTCTGTTTGGGTAAAGAAACAGAATCACCTTCCACCTAAGAACCCCTATCTGGAAAGGATCACCTCCATGGCAGTATCACACCCAGCTTAAGACAGCCCAGGCAAAAGAGAGAGTCCAGGACTCTTCAGATTCTGTAATGATTACTCCTGGCCCTCATTCTGGGCCCTCATTTTAGAAGCAGGCACATTAACTTTATTAGGCAGCTTATTAAGACGATAGTCCTCAGGGATAAATATAACTCCCGCCCTGACCATGACCAAGAGTCAATGATTTGACTCATGTACATAAAACCAGTGGGAAATGAAGCATCCATCTTATATAAAAACTGCTGTTTGAAATGTTAACCCTGCTATTTGGCTTCTGTACATGCTTGCTTGCTTAAATAATAAGGAAAATAAAATACCTCCCATTTCAGAGAGGCCATTAAACCTTCCCTGGACGAAGTTATCAGTGTTGGCACCAGGCCAGGCCTTTGGTTGAGGTCTCAAGGCCCCAGCACACAGGGGCTCTTTAAGAACTTGCAAAGGGGGACAGAAACAGCCCATATTTGAGAGACAAAGAAGGTAAAAAGATATAAATAGGGATATTTCCTCCATGTTGGGGCCCAGAATTTGAGAGACATTTTCTTCTGGGCCCCTGAGTAGTATTAGTAGTATTAGTAGTAGTAGTAGTAGTAGTAGTAGTAGTAATAAATGTAACTCCATCTCTCTAAGCATTGCTTTGTTCTCCAGTTTTCTGTAACAAAACAGTTCTATTTTCAATTTTCTGAGGCAGCTCCGTACTGTCCTCCACAGTGGCCGCACCAGCCCCCATCCCACCAGCAGGGCACGAGGGTTCCCTCTTCTCCACACACACCCAGCCCTTGTGGTTTGCTGATTTGCTGATAGAGGCTTTCCAGGTGGGTGTGAGCTGATCGACACAGTGGTTGTAATTTGCATCTCTCTGCTCTTGGTTGGCCATCTGCACAACCTCAGGATTACTTCCTACAGAAGAGTCTCCAGAACTGGACTAGCTGCCAGAGGCCCCTTAACAAACGCACCCCTCACGCCCTGTGCTCCCCGCTCCTCTCCTACCCGGCCCAGCCTGCCCGGCTCCTGCTGCCCACTGTCCTGCCGCCTCCCCACCTCCATGCCAGGAGACCTGGGCTCTGGAGCAGTGGGCAGCCAGCGTGGCCGATGTCTGTGGATCTATGTGGTGCTGGAGCAACCACAGGAGTGACGTCAGCCGGGCTGGGGCCTGCGTACCAGCACTGGCTCCTGGTAGCGAAGAGGTGAGGGGCCCACATGACGGGGCACTGGCTGGGGAGGGCTCTGCTGTCCCTGGTCCTGAACCAGCCCCATCCCTGGAGAAGGTGGTCTGCCAACGACACAAAGGCAGGAACCCTGGGCTTGTCCATGGAGCTTCTTCTGGTTCCGAGTTAAGACAAGCTCCCCAGCCACACGCTCCCTTCTCCTCTCACACACTCTGCTCAGCTGTCTCTCCAAGTCCCCATTATCTCTGTCTGCCCCTCTGCCTGTCTCTCCCTCTGTCTGCCCCTCTGCCTGTCTCTCCCTCTGTCTCTCCCCCTTTCTGTCTCTCTGCTAAACCCCAGGTCATGGTGCATTTCTGAAGCCAGGCTCTTACTCTTCCACAAGGAAGCTACCAGGCTGGGCGGAGCCCCCTCCCTCCCCACCTGTGCCCCCTGAACCCTCAGTCCTGCCTCCCAGGGCTGCTGGTGCTGAGTGTGAGGGGTGCCCTCCCTGAGGGCAGGATCACCCACCTGTGCTGCTCTGGGTCCCCTCACCCAGCTCAGACTGCTCACCAGTGGGTCCTCGGACCCAGGCTCAGCCACGTGGCTTCCCAGGAGCCCATAGCCCTCTCTGTCCAGGAAGCCACATGCCCATGCCCTAGGACCTCCCTTTGCTGAGGTCCAGAGCTTGAGTTTGGGCCAGGCATTGCCTGGAGGGAAGCAGGCCCACTTCTCTGAGGGTGAGCCCAGGGCCTTGTAAATGAGCCCCATTCAGGGCACTGTGCACCAGCTGAGTCCCTGTGGCTCCAGGCATGGGCCACCTTACTATTTCCAGTAACCGGCCCACATGCATTGTGGGCAACAGGCACCCGGATGAGCAGGTCCTGGGCAAGGCAGACCATCCCTGCACCCATGCACACATGCATGTGTGTGTGAGTGTGTGCATGTATGTACAAAACTCTGTGACTTTAGCCAGCCTGAGCCCGCTTGGAAATGGCAGCTGTGCATGTGTGTGTGTGTGACCATTGCCACAAATTTATAAACTTGTCCCTGACTATTTCCAGGAATGCCAGTTATACTGCCTGGAGGAAGGGATAGAGGAAGGAGGAGGGGAAGGCAACCAGCCATAGGCAGCTGCCAGCCCCAGCTCCCGGATCTCTCCCGGATGGCTCCTACCCCATAAATACCCATGGGCTGGAGGCAGGTCCCCTGATCAGGCACACGCACCATGGGGCGCCCGGAGCTGGCTGTCTTAGGCCTGGCCTGCTGCTTGTCAGTAGTGAGCACAGCAAAGGTAAGCCGGAGCCCAGCGGACTTGACAGGTAATCCGGCCTGGGATCTGGGAAGGCATCGCGAAGGGGGGCAGGCAGGTGGGGGGCTGGCACAAAGAGCCCTGAGAGCCCACACCCAGCCCAGCGCTTTCCTGGCCCTTCCTCTTTGCTCCTGCCTTCGCGCTCACACCATGACGCCCCTCAGCGAACAGCCAGGACGCCCACGAACTCGGATGTCAGAGACCACGAGTAAGGGTGGGCCAGCCACTCTCCAGGGCCCACAGGGCACTTAGGCCATCACAAGTCAGGTGCCCTGTCCCCGCAGCCCAGAGTCAAGGGCGCCCTCAGGACTGAGCTGCGCATCTGCCTGGGCCACCAAGACACTGGGCTCTCCCTCTGCCCGGGGATGGCCACGGCCCGGCTCAGAAGGACGCTGGGCCCTGAGCAGGCCAGCAGTTTGCCCACACAGCCTCAGAGGGAACAAGAGTCTAGACCTTGATCTAGTTCAACCCAGAACTCTGAGTCCAGCTGCATACAAGGGGCCACACCAACCCACTTGCCAGTGGCCAGGCCCCTCCAGGGGGAGTCAGGAGCCTCAGGGCACCTACAGGTTCCCTTTTCTCAGGGGCTGGCCAGGGGTGAGGAGCAGGGCTTCCTCAGGAACCCACAGATCCAGGCAGGCATGACTAGGGGCCCCATCTGGAGGCTGTCTGGGCCCCTAGAGCTTAATGGGGTCCACAAACCACAAGGGCCTGCCCAGCCTGCGCTCCTGAGCCTGCCCTCTCCCCAGCTGGGCGTGGTGCACACGGAAGGGGGCTTCGTGGAGGGCGTCAACAAGAAGCTCGGCCTCTTGGGCATCGGCGGTCGCTCTGTGGACATCTTCAAGGGCATCCCCTACGCAGCACCGCCCAAGGTCCTGGAGAACCCCCAGCGGCACCCCGGCTGGCAAGGTGGGAGTGTGGGGATGGGGGTGGGGCTGGCCCTCTGTCTGGGGTGGCAGGTAGGGCCAAAATCCTCACACAGCCCCTGGTCGCCACAGGGACATTGAAGGCCACGGACTTCAAGCAGCGATGCCTGGAAGTCACTGTCACTCCGGAGAACACCATGGGCTCTGAGGACTGCCTCTACCTCAACATCTGGGTCCCCCAGGGCCAGAAGGAAGGTGCATCCCCCACCCCGTGCCCTCCAAGTCCCCGAACCTGCAGAAAGTGCCCAGGCAGCCAAAGGCCCAGCCCTCTCCCCCTCACTGCCCCTGCCCATTGTTGTGTGGGCTCCAGAGCTGAAAGTCCCTGAAACAAGCACCCAGAGAGGTTGGGGAGGGGACAGCTGGGGTCACCGGGCCTGCTTCCTTCCTCAGTTTCCCAGAACCTGCCTGTCATGATCTGGATATACGGAGGAGCCTTCCTCTTTGGGTCTGGCCAAGGGATAAACTTCTTGGGTGAACACCAGTACGACGGGGAGGAGATCGCCACGCGGGGCAATGTCATCGTGGTCACCTTCAACTACCGCAACGGGCCGCTGGGCTTTCTCAGCACGGGAGACGCCCACCTGCCAGGTGTGCCCAGTGCCTTGGGCTATGGGTGAGGGAACTGCGGGGTTGGGGGGCCTTCAGCACTGCATTCTCCCAACAACTGCTATCTCCCAGAAAGTCCCTGCATTTCATTGGCAGCTCAGGAAGCTGGGGATGGACAGTGAGGCACAGGAGCCTATTGGCAACTGTGGCTGAGAGAAGAGGCTGCCCACCAGCCAGGCAGGAACCCATGGATTCCAGGGAGTGGGGACAGGGACCAGGGAGAGGGACAGGGATCCAGGGACCAGGGAGGGGACAGAGACCCAGGGACCCAGGGAGACCAGGGAGTGGGGACAGGGACCAGGGAGACCAGGGAGCGGGACATGGACCCAGGGAGTGAGAGATGAGACACTGAGGTGGTGACTCGGAGGACTCAGAGCCGTAGGACAGACAACAGGAGGGATGTGTCAGAGAGAGAGATAAGCACCCTGGCCCTCCTGCTCCTGGTCCCTTGCCTGAACCCCCTCCAGCACCTCATTCAACAGCCTCCTGGGACTGGCTGTGTGCCATCCTGGGGCTTGATGGTGGGGGTTTCCACATGGACGAAGCTCTCCCCACACCCCAATCCCTCATGGGCCCCCAACCACCCTAGGCAACTATGCCCTTCGGGACCAGCACATGGCCATCGCGTGGGTGAAGAGGAACATTGCGGCCTTCGGGGGTGACCCCGACAACATCACCATCTTTGGGGAGTCAGGTGGCGCTGTCAGCGTCTCTCTGCAGGTCTGGGGACGCTGGGAGGGCAGGCCCTCATCCCAGAGTGACTGGAGGGGAAAGGGGCGGAAGCTGATGGGAATTGAGGGAGATGATGTGAACTGAGGGAGACAGGGAGCTGATAGAAACTGGGGGAGCTGAGGGGGGGTTAAAGTAGCTGATGAAAGCTAGGGGAGCTGATGGAGTTTGGAGGAGCTGAAGGGAATTGCTAGGAGCTGATGGAGGCTGGGGGAGCTCATGGGGGCTGGGAAGCTGATGGGTCTGGGGGAGCT
>PVJN01015777.1:0-10994 GCA_004026805.1 Lasiurus borealis | reverse complement strand
GCGGCGTGGCGCTGGCTTCCTTTGCCATCCAGAAGAAGCCTCTCTCCTGGGCCAAGAAGGTAAAGGGGAGCTGTGGGTGGGGGGGAAGGGAGGGAAGGAGAAGGGCTATCTCCTTTCCATGCCCCTTTCCAATCCACATAGCCATTGCCCCTCACTGGCCTAAGCTACCGGTCTTTCCCTCACCTCCAGATCGCCAAGAAGGTGGGCTGCCCCCAGAACGATACCGCCAGGATGGCCAAGTGTCTGAAGGTCACCGACCCCCGGGCTCTGACGCTGGCCTATAAGATACCCCTGCTGGGCCTGGAGTGTGAGTGGGGGCTGCACATGGGGGGACGGCCATGCTCCCAAAGAAGTGAGGTTTGAGGGGCTGCTTCTGGCCATTACCCACTGTCTGTTTGTCCCTGGGAGCCCGGTGCCACCAGGGACCTCAATGCCTTCGTGGCCTCCTTGGTTCTGCTGTGGGCTCCATCCCTCCCTCCAGTCCTCCCTGGGTCCTGATTCCTTTGGGAAGCTGGTGCACCCTGTCCCCCACCCCCCAAACAATGGGCAGAAAATCATTTATACCCAGTGTTAGGGATCTCAGGCACAGAGACTGTCAGCAGCATGGTATGGCCCAGGGAGCCTGTGGCATCTGCACACAGTCTGGGCTGCTACACTGGGGAGGGGTGACATCGGCCAGACAGAGCTAGGAAGCTGCTACATACCCTCAGGGCAGCAACGACATAGAATGGTCCGGTCCCCATGTCAGGGGCACAGGCTGAGGACCCTGGTCTGAATCTGAGGAGGCAGGGGCTGCTCCTGGGCATGGGGCCTGGCAGGGGGCTCTGGAAGGTGAAGGACCCCTCCTCTTCACACAGACCCCTTCCTGATCTACGTGGGCCTCCGGCCTGTCGTGGATGGAGACTTCATCCCTGATGAACCCATCAACCTTTTCGCCAACGCGGCCGACATCGACTACATCGCTGGCACCAACGACATGGACGGCCACCTCTTTGCCAGCATTGACGTGCCGGCCATCAACGTGGCCCTGCTGACCGTCACGGGGTGAGTAGCACACGGGGCCAGGGCATGCCTGAAGGCCTCTTGGGAAGCATCAGCTCAAGCAGGCATCCAAGCAGGTTAGGGTGCCATCTGCAGGCCTCTAGCAAGGGCTGGGGGTGTTGCTTCTCACTGGCCTACGTACAGGGTCCAGTACCCATCTCTCGCTGCAGGGAGGACTTCTACAAGCTGGTCAGCCAAATCACCTTCACCAAGGGGCCCCGAGGTGCCAACGCCACCTTTGACTTCTACACGGCGTCCTGGGCCCAGGACTCCTCCCAGGAGAACAAGAAGAAGACGGTGGTGCACTTTGAGACCGACGCGGGCTTCCTGGTACCCACGCTGGTGACCGTGGCCCAGCACAGAGCCAGCGCCAAGTGAGGGCCGGGGCAGGGGAGGCCCACCTGGGTCAGCACCCACCTGCCCAGTGAGGCATCCCCAGGGGGTGGCTCAGGGCGTCAGGGAGTCCTGGGAAAGCCGTGATGGGGTCCCAATGGCACCTGCACCCTCCGCCTTGCCCAGGCCCGATGGGCCTTCAGAAGACCCCTCCTCTTGTTACTGGGAAACCCCCGGTTGGGCTCAGTCTGCCTGTCTCTGTGTCCAATAACGAAGGCTGGGTTGCATCATCTGTGGCGCTTGGTGAGAAGGCCAGCCAACCAAGAAGACAGGGTGCTTACAAGCATTCAAATCCTATCTCCCAGTAAGTTGTGGGGGACAGGACTATAAAGGGGAGAGAGATGGAGTGCTACATGCAGCCCTAGGAGTCTGCCACCTTAGCTAATGTAGTCATCATACAAAGAAATGAAGGGGATGAGAAGATATTTTGACTCCTGGTGGGTCTGTCTTTCCCTGCTTATCGGTTCTGCCTGCTGGATTCACAGCTGAGTCACCTCTTTCATGGCTTTGCGCAGACTCTCAAAGGAAACTTAAGAAAACTTCACCCCTATTCACATAAGTATATGTGCTCTAAGACTGGAAATGATAGGGTGTCTTTTCAGATTAATTCAAGTATCTCCCCTTCAGGTTGTAAGTCCCCCATTCACTCAGCCCACAGGCCTCCCCTGCAGTATCTGAGGCCTCCCTGCAGGCCCCAGGCTGAGGGGGACAGAACACGGAATGATGCTTTCTGTTGTGGGTTTGTAGTTGGCCAACATTCAAAACTACTCTGGCTGCGGCCACCTGGTCGACCTCCAGCGAAAATAAAAAGTAAGTTAGGGATGCTTCCACGGAAGGGAGAGAAAATGATTCCTAGGAAGCGTAGGCAGAAAGCTTGCTGCAACTACAGGAACTTGAGCTCTTCATTGGGCGAAACAACTATGTTCCCTGCAAAGAACACAAACTCATCTGCAGAGAAAAGGAGCAAAGATGCCTCCATAGCCGTTGTGGAGGGAAGTGTGGATGCCCTTGAAATCCCAGAACCACATCCCAGGGCCTTCAGGGACCCAGGTCCCTCCTGAGTCTGAGTCTGAGGATTTCCTGGCCCCACCCTGCTCTCCCCATGGCCTCCCTCCAGGGCCCAGCTTGGGAGGGCAGCCCAGGTGAGCTCCCTGCCAACCTGGGCCCTGTCCCTCCCTTCCTCAGGAGCGCCCGGACCTACACCTACCTGTTCTCCCAGCCTACTCGCATTCCGATCTTCCCCCACTGGGTGGGCGCCGACCACACCACTGACCTCCAGTATGTGTTTGGGTTTCCCTTCACCGAACCCCTGATCTACCGGCCCCAAGACAGGACTGTCTCCCAGTACATGATCGCCTACTGGACCAACTTTGCCAGGACTGGGTAAGGCGGGTGAGGCTGGGCCAGGCCGCCTGCCAGTTGGGCCCACCTGCCTGTCATCTCTCCTACTCGTGTTGATGATGTTCCTCCCGACCCTGCCTGAGCCTCAGTACCCCCCTCTGTGTGTGAGCATGGAGGTACCAGTTGGGCACAAAACACATTCCCAGCTAGTGCCCATGATACAGTGAGGTGCCCTGGTGGTTCAGGAGGCCTCCCGTGATCCCTCAGACCCCACACAGCCTTTCTGTCCTGTACAGGGACCCCAACAAAGGCCACTCGGCTGTGCCCACCCAGTGGGATCCCTACACCCCAGAAAATGGCAACTACCTGGAGATTAATGAGAAGATGGACAGCCAGTCCCTGAAGCAGCACCTGAGGAGCAGCTACATCCAGTTCTGGAACCAGACCTACCAGGCCCTGCCCACAGTGAGGGAACCCATGGGTGCCCCCCCTGACCCCATTGGTCTACTCTGATGCCGTTCCTGTGCCTCCCTCGGACAACTCTGCACCGCCCTGTGAGCCCCCAAATGGTGACTCTGAGAAAGCTCAGATGTCTCCAGCCATTGGCTTTTAATGTCCTTGTCCTAGAAGCCACAGGTGGGACCCATGGAGCCCACCTCCTGCCACAGCTCTTCCTCAATAAAGCCACATCTCTCTCTGGCAACCCACTTTGCCTTCATGACAGAGCCGCACCAGTGGTCTCTGCCCATGTCTGGCTGCCCCCTCATTTCAGAGGAGGAGAGAGGGCCAGAGAAGGGTCAGCTCTGAGTGGGGAGTGGGCTCTGTGGGCAGTTGCGTCTGGACCAGTGGGCCCAGCCTCAGCCACGTACTCCGGGTGGAGGAGCGGGCTCTGTGTAACGGGGTCTGGAAATAGCCTGGGAGAGACACTCATTCGCCTTGAGCTGGATCCCAGGCAGAGGCAGTAACGCATCCCGCTGGGCTCAGAGCAGAGGGAACCAGGGCTGGGCCAGGTGCTGCCCGCTGGCTCTGGCAGAGTCCGGAGCGGAGCGGGAGGCAGAGGTGACACACAGGGCCATGGCCACCTCAGCGAGCTCTGGGATGGGGCACCACCTGCACCGAGACTCTTCCATCCTGACCTCACCTGGCCCGGTTAATGGGCACAGGGAACACCCCGTTGTAGACAGCTGCTGTGAGAAATGCTCCCCTGTCCCAACTCAGATGACACTCGGAAACAGAGGTGCGGTGAAAGGAGACCTTGAACGCTCTCTCCGGAGCGGGTGTCCACCTGGCTGTACTGGTACCTCTGAAGCTGGAACGCAGCCATTTATCCGGCCCCTCCTCCGGCTCCTCATTGGCTGAGTACTCTGGCCTCACCTGTTTCCTGACACATCCATTAGGTCCTCCCATTGGCCACTTAAGAAAATCAGGTTGAGGCTTTTCCAGTTGCCCCTGATCCCCTCTTATGGTCTAACTGAGGCAAGTTACTCGAGGGTCTCCACCATGATGCTGGCCCACACGCACAGCTCTTGGTCTCACATCCTTGTCCCTCCCCCTCCCTTCTCTGTGCCTGGGGAGATTCAGCCACCGCTTCCACCAGAAGCTGAGCATGCTGGCCATTTCCCACAGTGCCAAGGCTCCAAGAGGGGTCACGGGCCCCATGGCCTCACAGCAAGGACTCAAGCCCACGTCTGAGACTCCCAAGCTCACCGTGTCAGCTCAGAGCGGGCATGAGGGCTCAGAGAAGAGAGAAAGTTCCTGAATGATGCTGGGGCTGGGAGGGGGGACTGGGGTATGGTTAGGGCAGCTCTAGGAACCAGCCAGCCACCCTGATGCACACGGTCTAGTGTTTACCGGGCCAGGCTGTGGGTACAGCTTTTGTTGGTGTTCCTCCCTGCCCTCCCTGCCCCATCCATCCACCTCCACCACCAGAGGTTCCCATCACCCACCTCCCCATTCCAGAACCACAGCACAGACCTGGACAACGAGGGCAGCCAGGCAGCAAGTGTGGACTTCCAGCCCGTCTACACAGGACAGTGAGCGTAAACTGGTGACTGCAGAGACAGGGACCTCAGACCTCACATCCCTGAGTTCATCTGGGCCAGGGGGCAGTAAGGAGGCAGGAATCAGCACCTTTTTCCTGCAAACCCACACTCACCTGGGACTCAGACCATGTGCAGGCAGAGCGAGGGGGGCGGTCCAGGGCCTGGTCCTCCCAGAAACCAAGCCTGAGAAGAGCTGCAGCTCCTGGTTCTCATGGCCCAACTGTCACCTTAAATAACCTGCATCACAATCCTTCCCTGTGGCTGGCTCATGGGATGAAGCTGAGCGTGGGTGGGGGAGGGAGAGGTGAAATATTAAAGAAGACAGACAAGAGAATAAAGCTGGGGCCAGGAGGGACACTGCTCTCTGATGGAAAGTCTTTACTTTAGCGCGAGATTCCACAGGGCAAAGTGCTTACAAGATGTTTACATTGTTCTCTCCGATTTGAAATCTACTCAGTTGCATGCACCTGAACTCTATCAAGCTTTGTTTTGGTAGCACTTGCTGCAACCCCACAACCTAGAGCACTCAGCCACGGGGGCCATAAGGTCAGGCTGACAACCATAACCTTTGGCTGTAATTGTGCTGGGAAGGCTTGGCCCTCCAAGCTGAAATTTACATATGGTGTTGCCACGAGAGGACCTGGCCTCTCATTAGTCTGAGGCCTGACCTTGTGCCAACGCTGTAGCCGCTCTCCACACTTCCCCAGACACAACGCTGCCAGAGAGGCCTTCCCAGGACTGGGTTCCGGGAGGGTTCCGAGCAGGAAAGGAAGGCCTGGCTTCTGGAGAACAAAATGGGAAGTCCCCCAACAGAGGCCACTGGCCAGTACTCCCCGCCCCACCTTCCCCGTGGCCGGCTTTGATCTGTCCACACTCCCTCACTTAGTGCTGGTGGTTCCCATTTGAACTTGAAATCCATGAATTCCTCATTGTGGGCAGCAGAAACCACAAGCCCAGCCAAACTCACCCCTCTTCCTCTTCCGTCCTGGGTCAGGACTTGGTCCTTGCAGCAGGGTAACATTTAAGACACAGAACACAGGATAGTTTAACAATGCCTGAGCTCAACTCAGTGATATTAATTGCAGTCACACTGTTGTACAACCATCACTCTACCTAGTTCCAAATCATTGCATCACTCCCAACAGAAACGGTGTGCCCTTCTTAGTATCTCCCCACCCCCAACTGCTGCTAGTCCATTCAGCTTCCTGCCTCACGCAATTTGCCAATTCTGAACATGTTTTCTTTCTCATTGATTTTCTTTTTTAGAGAGGGAGGGAGGGAGTGAAACGTGGATCCGATCATTACACGGGTCGGCTGCCTCTTTAACACCCCCCACCAGGGACTGAGGCTCCATGTGCAGTCCTGGGTCTGTTAAGGGTGACCTATTGGTGCAGGGAAGACACTCAACCTATTAAACCACCCCAGCCGGGTTCTTTCCTTTATATTGAACTTGTCTTGTTGAGAATATTGCAGACTTCTGCCATTTCCCCTCTATGCCCCTCTCCACCCACCTCCCACCCAGCCATGTCTCTCCCCTGTCTATTGTTTATCAATATATGCCTATATGTTCTTGAAGAATCTTTTCCCACCTTCCCTCCACCTTCACTCTGAGATCTGGCCTTCTGTTCCATGCATCTGTGTCTATGGACCTGTTTACTCGTCAGCTTATTTGGTTCATGGGATTCCACATGAGTGGGATCATGGGACACTTGTCTTTCTTCCACTGGCTGATGTCCCTCAGCATGCTGCCTTGCAGGTCCCTCCCGGCTGTGTCAGTGGATCAGAGTTCCTTCTTTTTACTGCTATTCAGTAATCCACGGGGTACATGACCCACAGCTTTTGTCCACGCGTCTACTGATGGGCACTCGGGCTGTTAACAAACACACCCCCTCAAGCCCTTTGCTCCCCGCTCCTCTCCCATCCGGTCCAGCCTGCCTGGCTCTGCTGCCCACTGTCCTGCCGCCTCCTCACCTCCATGCCAGGAGACCTGGGCTCTGGAGCAGTGGGCAGCCAGTGTGGCCCGTGTCTGTGGATCCATGTGGTGCTGGGGCAGCCCCAGGAGTGACGTCAGCCGGGCTGTGGCCTGCATACCAGCACCAGTTCCTGGTAGCGAAGGGTGCAGGATGAGGGAGCGCTGGCCAGAGAGGGCTCTGCTGTCCCTGGTCCTGAACACAGCCCCATCCCTGGAGAAGGTGGTCTGTCAACGACACAAAGGCAGGAACCCTGGGCTTGTCCATGGAGCTTCCTCTGGTTCCGAGTTAAGACAAGCTCCCCCAGCCACACGCTCCGTTCTGCTGTCACACACTCCGCTCAGCTCTCTCTCCCTGTCTCTCCAAGTCCCCATTATCTCTGTCTGTCCCTCTGCCTTTCTCCCTCTGTCTGTCCCCCTCTCTGTCTCTCTGCTGAGCCCCAGATCGTGGTGCATTTGTGAAGCCAGGCGCTTCCTCTTCCACAGGGAAGCCACCAGGCGGGCCAGGAGCCCCCTCCCTCCCCACCTGTGCTCCCCTGAGCCTCCAGTGCTGCCTCCCAGGGCTGCTGGTGCTGAGTGTGAGGGGTGCCCTCCCTGAGGGCAGGATCGCCCACCTGAGCTGCTCTGGGTCCCCACACCCAGCTCGGACTGCTCACCAGTGGGTCCTCGGACCCAGGCTCAGCCACGTGGCTGCCCAGGACCCCACAGCCCTCTCTGTCCCAGAAGCCACACGCCCATGCCCTGTGACCTTCCTTTGCTGAGGTCCGGAGCTGGAGGTGGAGCCAAGCAGCGCCTGGAGGAAAGCAGGCCCACTTCTCTGAGGGTGAGCCCAGGGCCTTGTAAATGAGCCCCATTCAGGGCATTGGGCACCCAGCTGAGTCTCTGTGGCTCCTGCTCAGGGACAGTTGACTATTCAATCCATTAACCTGTCCAGGTGCACTGTCAGCACTAGGTACCCCGATCAGCAAGTCCTGGGAAAGGCTGACCATCCCGGCACCCCGCACACGTGTGTGTGTGTGTGTGTGTGTGTGTGTGTGTGTGTGTGTGTTGTGGGGTGTGCATGTACCTCTGTGATCTTGGCCCAACCTGAGCATTCCCGGAAACAGCTGCTTTGCATGTATGTGTGTGTCTAAGTGTGTGTGCACCCACATATGCATGACCTTGGCCCTGGGCCTGGCTGGGAACAGTAGCCATCCTGGCCCCAGGCATAATGTCTGAAAGAAGAGGCAGAGGGAGGAGGAAGGGAAGGCAACCAGCCACAGGCAATTGTCAGCTCCAGCTCCCGGATCTCTCCCGGATGGCTTCAGCCCCATAAATACCCATGGGCTGGAGGCAGGGCCCCCAATCAGGCACACATAGCATGGGGCACCTGGAGCTGGCTGTCTTAGGCCTGGCCTGCTGTTTGGCAGTAGTGCGAGCAGCAAAGGTAAGTGGAGCCCAGCAGACATGACAGGTAACCAGGCCTGGCACCTGGGAAGGCACCGCGGAGGGGGGCAGGCAAATGGGGCGCTGGCACAAAGAGCCCTGAGAACCCACACCCAGCCCAGCGCTTTCCTGCTCCTTCCTCTGCGCTCCTGCCTTCGCGCTCACACGATGGTGCCCCACAGCTGACAGCCAGGACACCCACCAACTCGGATGTCAGAGACCACGAGTAAGGGTGGGCCAGGTGCTCTCCAAAGCCCACAGGGCACTTAGGCCAAGATGAGCCAGGCACCCTGTCCCCTCATCCCAGAGTCATGGGCACCCTCAGGGCTGATCTTCGCATCTGCCTGGGCCACCAGGGCCCTGGGCTCTCCCTCTGCCCAGGGATGGCCATGGCCCAACGCCCTTCTGGCCCAGCTCAAAAGGGCGCTGGGCCCTGAGGAGGCAGGCAGTTTGCCCATCACAGTCTCAGAAGGCAACAGGAATCTGGAACTCAGCCATGGAGAGGGGTGACACCCACCTGCTTGCCAGTGGCTGTGGCCCCTCCAGAGAGAGTCGGGAGCTTCAGGGCACCTACAGGATCCCTTCCCTCAGGGACTGTCCAGGGGTGAGGAGCAGGGCTTCCTCAGGAACCCACAGCTCCAGGCAGGCGTGACTAGGGACCCTACCTGGAGGCTGTCTGGAAGCCTAGAGCCTGCTGGGGTACTGAACCTCACTGCCCACCCAGCCTGCACCCCTGAGCCTGCCCTCTCCCCAGCTGGGCGTGGTGCACACGGAAGGGGGCTTCGTGGAGGGCGTCAACAAGAAGCTCGGCCTCTTCGGCATCGGCGGTCGCTCTGTGGACATCTTCAAGGGCATCCCCTTCGCCGCCCCGCCCAAGGTCCTGGAGAACCCCCAGCCGCACCCTGGCTGGCAAGGTGGGTGTGGGTGAGTGGGTGCTGGGCAGGCCCTGTGCCTGGGGTCACCATCCTCGTGCTTTTGCAGAATTTACCCAGCGACCGAATAATATGCAGGCGTACTAGGAGGCTCACAAAAAAACTATTTCCAGATGTTTTACATGGACTAGTACAGTGACTCAGGGGAATCTGTTTCTCTCCATATCCTGAGGTCCCTTCCCCAAACGCCAATATGGAGAAAGCTTTCCTTTATAGCCCTTTGGTTTCGTTGTGCCCCAAATATGGATCATACTTCCGGACCTTCTGCAGACTTTGCAAAAAGCCCCCTGTGCTGGGATCGGGGCAGTGGGCCCCCATCTCAAGGCCTGGCCTGGCCAGCACTGATAACCCTGTCTGGGGATGGTTTCTGGCCTCTCTAAAATGGGAGCAGTATTTTGGGTAAACAGGTCTTGCTGGACCAGATAATTAAAGCAGCAGTGACTGGATTCAGATTGCTAGCCCCCCCAAAAAATGTCTCATGTTCCCCATCATTTTCCCCCTTTGATCCTCAAGCTGATTGTCAGCCTTGGGGATTCAATAGAAGACTCAACACTAAGGAGAAAGGTGTTCAACAGCGTTTTTTGTTTTGTTTTTTTTCAATCTTTACTATCTAAGGGATTGGAATGGCAGTCCAGAGACCTGGTCTGGAGTAACATTGGGGGCTTCCAGGCTATGGATTCTATCTATTAGCTGTTCTAAACCTGCTGGCTTTCTTAGAGGAAGGGAGAGGGAGTCTGCACAGGTTTCTTCATTTCCAGCCTCAGAGCCGGTGGAGTGGTGAGAAGCATGTCTCAGGGCCCATCTATTTCTTCTCTACTCGGCCCATCACCCTTGCTCTGCTCATGTCTGTCTTACCGCCTCACACATTTCCTGAAGGATCCTGGCTCTGAACTCTTTCAGGGAAAATGGATGTTGGTAGCCTCCTCTGTCTACTTCCATGCTGAGGAGGGACGGAGTTTTCTTTTCAGAGCCAAGAAATCCTTACTGTCTGTCAGAGGGACGGTGAGGTCCGGGCACAGGGGAAGGTGGGCTTGTGACCTGGGGAGACAAACTGTATTATAAAACTTGGCACTATTGAGCAGTTAGAACAGCAAGAGTTACAACAAATGGAAAGGGGGGGAAAGCATTTTAATTTTAATAACTACTATTGAAATAGAATTTTTCTCCTTAAAACTATCCTTATGTTTATTAAAGGGCCAAATTAAGACTAATTTATTTATTGCATTCAATTTGGCCTGATTATTTGCATAAACACAAGAATGGTAACTGACCACTGTTTCTGAAATTTCATAATTGAATCTCAATGTGCCCCAGAGGGCCAGGAATCCAAGCCACCCAGCTGCTGTCAGGCCTTCCTGGAGTATCTGCTGGGTTAGGCAAATCCGTGATTCACCTGCAGCGACTTCATTCAGGACCACGCCCTAGGCTTTAAGGTCCATCTCAGCAGCTCTCCTCCTTGAGGCCTAGAGTATGAGGGCGTTCCACAGAGACTTAGAGGCACCCTCATTGCTCCCCTTCTGCTCTGACCAAGTGCCAGTGATGGCAGGGTATGGGACTGATGCTCCAGTTCTATCTATTTTTCAGGACTACTAAGCAAGATACCAGGCTTTCTCTGTGGTACTTTCATTAGTTTCAATTCTTCAGAGTTCAGACAGGGCTCTTTAAAGCATGATACTCCAGGTAAAGTTTTCAGTAAATAAGACCACTATTCGAAACTGGTCTTATTAAATTTATGCAAAAAAATGCATTGCCATGATTAAGTGTTGCCTAATTTTGGAGGAATTATATAAGGAGAAAAATATACTGACTTGCTTTAAGATTTTCTGATTTTCCTTGCCAGTCCTTTCCATG